>BHFT01061092.1:0-26336 GCA_004320025.1 Laticauda laticaudata
AACACAAGACATGCCAAATCAGCAAAACAAACAGACAAAAGACACAAAATAAATTACAAAGGAAACAGACAGGAGATCATTACAAAACAAATAGAAAAACCATTATACAGCTAAAAGATATTAGGAAAGAACCGATAATACAATCAAGCCACCCCACAGAGTATATTTTCCGCACTTCGTGAAGTTTGCCTTCCGGCAAAAAATAAACTCTGACAGGATTTTTTAATATCTAAACACTAAACAAACATTCACACACAAAAGGAGAAAAAGGTATAAAAAACCAGGGACTTACCATTCGAAGTTAGCTAGCTAGCCCCAGGAACGCAGCCTCGCTGTCTCTCACCTTCCTGAAAAATAAAAAGTTGTCCATATCCTTGCGCCAGAGCTCTCCCAGCGAGAAAATTCGAATCCTCAGAAGAAAGGCACTTTGACAGCCTTTCAGCAATTTAAAATATATACAATTCATCTTTCATTTAATGGTGTGTTTAATGGAGAGATATCAGATTGAAATGAGACCTAGTTTAGATTGAGGCTCTTTTAAACATTGAAACATCTTTGGCTTCTATTAAAGGTTTTGTAGACAAACCTTTGGTCAAGACTATCAGGGAGCTCTCACATTTTGTTGAAGCTTTAAACAAGACCCATTGGACCAGACCTCCACCCTAAAAAATTACTTTTCCCCAATGTATTACAGTGCCACTTCTGAAGAAGGCAAAACCAAAATGTACTGGTAAATTACTAGGAGAACACACACACAAAGATTCTCTTCTAACCCTGCTGGAGCAGGTGTTTGGACTAGAATAGATATCTCATTATCTTTCTCCTCCCTCCCTCCCTCCTTCTTTATTTTTTTTCTTTCTGTCCCTTCCTTCCATCCCCCCTCTGTCTTTGTCTCTTTTTCTTTCTTTCCCTTTTCTCTTTCTTTTCTTCCTTCTCTCTTTCTTTCTCTCTCTCTCTTTCCCTCTCTCAGGCTCACCCCATTGACTTGATGCACTGCTCTGCTCGGACTTGCTTGGGCAGGTCCCTCTGGTGCAACAGGCTCAATGGGGTGGACCTGTGGGGCCGGAACCTGGAATATGGCAGTGGTGGTATGTTTGAAAAGTAGAGTAAAGCCATAGGTTGGTAATTTTTGCTGCAAAGAATCACAAAAGCTTCTGGGTTGTGCACAAGAAGGGACACACACNATAAAACAAATCAACAAGAATTGGCAAAGCATCTCTGATTAGATTCTATTCACTACTAGAATCTAATCAGAGATGCTTTTCTAATTCTAGTCCAATGACCTGCTCTAGCAGGTTTAGAAGGGAGTGTGTGTGTGTATGTGTGTGCATGGCTGTCAAAACTCCAAAAACAGGTCAAGTGTTTCTGGGGAGGCCAGTCATAAATTAGAACACTTGTGAAACAACCGTGAGGACCACTTGTATTTGGCTTGCCAGTCACCTGGCCATGCTGACCCAGTCACATGACCACCAAACCACACCTACCAGGTCATGTGACCAGCAAGCCATGCCCAGCCAGCAAGTCACGCCAGCCAGTCATATGACCAGCAAGCCACACCCACACAGTCACATGACCAGCAAGCCATGCCCACTCAGTCACGTGATCAGCAAGCTGCACCCTCAAATTAGGCCATGCCCACAGAAATTTGAATCCCACCCCTGGGTGGGGGACATTGAGGACGAGTTTGTAGCACCAAGGGGGTGGTGGATTGAAAAAGTTTGGGAACCACTGCTCTTACAAACTGCATCCATATTATGGCTAAGAAAACTTCATATCATCATGAGGATCTAGGCTGGAGTCAGGAGAGTCTTTATCTTTCTCAGCACAAAAAGATAAACTATTAAAAGCAGATAGAACGAAAGAGCTGTAAAAGCTCTTTTAAATATATATATACATACATGCATGCATGCATACATACATACAATATTAGTTGAATAACTACAAGGATTACTAGATCTATACTAAGTGGAGTGTAAAATATAAAACAGGAACACCTGATCCCTTGATTAGATGTGTAAATTTGCTCAGAAGTTCCAGGATAAAACTATCAATAAATTTATTAAAATTCTTTAATTACTCTTTAATTCTTTAATCAGACCAAAGTATAAGAATCAGCAGTATGTTTTTCCAATTCTTCACTTTATTGAAACATATAGGAGAAACTATTCCAATAAATCTGCAAGAATTACAGAGAGACAATTCAAGGAAACTGAGCAACAGTACAATATTACAGGCATGCTTAATCTATTAAAATAATTCAGCATACTTCTGCCTGTCTAGAAAGCATTTTCAGGTAAACATACATTGTGTAAAAATATTCTTAAGACCATCAGGTGAATGGCCAAATATCCATTAGCCTGGAATGGTGGTAAGAAAAAGCCTGTTTTAAACTCTGGAGCACAGAATTATATACAGGTTTGGATTTCTTTGCACTACAGCACAGCAAATTGTCTGTAATGTTAATGTTTACATTTTCATTCTTGTTGACAATAAACACAGTCTTGTTACAAACTAAACCACTTCCATATAAGAGTTGAGGTTCTGAAGAGGTGAGATTTATCACTGAGTACTGGTGTGATGCCTAAAATGTAGTTAAATGATAAACTTTTAAAATACTGTGCATAATGTGAAGCAAGTCTATGACTTCCAGTGTTCTTGAGTATTTTACAAAAAAATGAAAAAAAAAGTGCTATAGTGAATAAATACACATTTTGGAAATACACATCTTTCTCCTTAACAGCATATGGTGATTATGATCTGGAAAAGAATCTCTCCCTTTATAATTTGATCTACTACTGGCCTATAAACATAAAGCTGTTGTAATGTTAACAGAGGTTACATTAGGAGGATGGAAAGGAAGAAATGGATGAGATAAATAGATGTATCAGTAGTCATCCTGAACACTAAAACCTGAAGCCCATGTCACTCAGCACCAACGGATGGAAAGAGGATGTAAAATGGAGAGAAACACTTGCCATCCGTTGGTTAATCTCGATGCACTCAATTCTGTACTCACTGCGTCAGTTTTTCATACTCTCTATCCGTCCAGCATCCGTCTATTGACATTTCACGCTCAAAAAGTTTTGACCTGCACAAAACTTTCTGAGCAGATAAAGTATCCAGCACATCTGTTCTACATCTGCTACACATACGTGGAACATCTGTTATACGTCCGTCATCATCCGTTACGCGTACGCTATATCCGCTAGGCATCTGCTGTGCATCCGCGCAACTCACATCCGCTCCAGCGGAAAACGGACACAGGAGGAAGCGAAACGGACATGGAACAGACACACAGTAGCACGGACGTAGAAAGGATGAAAGCGGATGCAGCTCGCATACAAAGCATTAAAATGGAAAAAACGTTCACATAGGGGACATATCTCGGATATTTAGGATGTCTGCAGGATGCCTAGAGGATGCAAAAGGACACCTAGCGGAAAACCTATATTTCCTATAAAAAGGGGGATAAATCACCTGGATCTCACTTTCAGTCCAGCAGCCCTGCGGTGCAGACCTCTTCAGCCTTCATCTTGCTCTTGCTCTTCTACAGCATCCAGTCATCTCCACCATGGATCATCACATACTCCTTTTGGTAGCCCCATCGTTCTACAACAGTGCGAAGCCCTCTACAGGCTCTTTCACCTGTTCTAGGGAAGAAAAGGAGGCGTCCAAGAAGTGTCTGGGTCCGAAGATGAATCGCGAGAAGAGCAGAGTATGGACTGTATAACAAGCTGATGGTGGAGCTGAGGAATGAAGACACTCATACATTCCAGAATTTCATGAGGATGCCGCCAGCCATGTTTGACAAAGTTGTGGGCAGCTGAGACCCAGGTTGACCAAGGCAAACACCAACTTCTGGCCCAGCCCTGGACCCTGGATTCAAGGTGGCACTGACCCTGCACCACACTGGCCTCCGGGACCACGTACAGGAGCATGCAGTACGCCTGGAGGGTGCCACACAACACCATCACCATTGTGGTCAGAGAAGTGGTGCAGGCCATCATCGAAGAATACATGGAGGAGCTCCTCCAGTTGCCCTCCACTGGAGAAAGGCTGGAAGAAAGTTGCAGAGCAGTGGTATCAGAAGTGGAACTTCCCCCACACAGTTGGAGCCATAGATGGGAAGCACGTGGCCTGCAAAAGCTCAGCCAACTCAGGGTCCACTTATCACAAAGTACAAGGGCTTCTTCAGCATCATCCTCTTTGCCATGGTTGATGCTGCTACAAGTTCATGTACAATCGATGCTTCAGGCAACGGTCATCTTCAGATGCCCAGGTATACAACGCCAGTTACCTCAAGGAGGGGCGGGAACGCAACCTCATCATGGGCTCCCCCAGATCCAAACAACACACAAGATGTGTGTACTTCATCGTGGAGGATGACGCCTTCTCCCTCAGAACCTACCTCATGAAAGGCCCTACACTTCCAGATGCCTCACCCGTGAAGAGAGGATCTTCAACTACAGGCTGTGCAGGGCAAGGGCGGGTGGTGGATGAACGCCTTTGGCATCCTGGCCAACAGGTCCCAGGGACTTCTCACCACCATGCAGCATCGCCCAGAGACCGTGAGGAACATCGTGGAAGCTTGCTGCATCCTGCACAATCTCATCATGCGCACCACGCTACCCAGTGTTGCAGAAACAGGTTTGTGGACCACGAACAAGGCAATGAGGACATGGAGCCTGGTGAATGGAGGCAAGGGTGAAACCTTGATAGATACTATGGATGTGCAAGGCCCCAACAGAGCTTCACGTGAAGGGAAGAAGCCAGCACAACCTCCAGAAACACTGGTGCAAACTCCCAGCTGGAGCAGTGGAGTGCCAAGACAGGATGATAGATGTTTAATGGATGCTTCCTTCAGCCTGTCTCATCACACTGATGAGATTGTGCCATGTATGTTGAGTGGCCTTACAATGAACTGGACATTTAATAAGGAGTTGCTGTTTATGTTGAAATATGTTGATGAATGATTAAATTGTTATTGATCATAAAGGGCCATATGTGTGGCACGTGGGAGGGGTGGACCATACAGTCCCACTAATGGCTTGCACTGGAGGTTTATCTATCCCACAAGCTATATACCCATCGCCCAACAGTATCCTGCCTATCCACTGCTTATCCTAACCCATCCCAAAAGCCTATTACCCATCCCACAGGTATTCCTAACCCACTCCACAGCTATTACCCATCCGCACAGGTATCCTAACCCATCCCACAGCTATTACCACATCCCACAGGTATCCCTGCCTATCAACCACTGCTATCCGAACCCATCCCACAGCTATTACCCATCCCACAGGTGTCCTAACCCATCCCCACATCTAATTACCCATCCCACAGGTATGCCCTGCCCATCCACAGGTATCCCTAACTCATCCCAAAACTATTACCCATCCGACAGGTATCCCTGCCCATTCCACTTCTATCCTTACCCATCCCACAAGCATGAAGAGGCTTGAACCATTTCTAAAAGTTTCCACCAAGACTTATTGACTAAAAGAACTGAAGCAAGTGTGTGAAGCTAAAGATAAACTTTATTAACAAACTGTAAAAGCAAAATGACCCAAATAAAGTGTTCCAAGCAAAGATTAAAGTCAACAGGTAGCAACCCAGTCTTGGCACTCTTCTAGTCACTCTGAGGCATGCCCATAGTCTCAGGGTGAAGGGTCCAGGTGCTGTGGAGGTGGCTGCTGTTGGAATGCTGGTCTAAGCGCCATTGGGGTGCCTGGCCCCGAGAGGACAACAGGGGATGGTGTGTGCAGGAAGCTCTCAGAGAGCTGGCTCAGTCCTGTGATGTTGAGAGCCCCTTCCTCCATGACATGGGCTGTCAGTCCCAAGACCGATGACAGATGTTCTGAGGCCGGGCTTGGCTGTGGGGGTGGAGGAAGGAGGAGTGTAGTGGGGCTGCCTGGTCTGCAGCTGAGCAAGGTGAGGCGTGGGTGGCATCTGCTTGTGGCGTGAGTGGCATCTGTGGTGTCGGTGGCATCGGTGGCATCGGTAGTGGTTTGATGAACCTTTGCCTGGACTGGGAAGGGCTGCCTGTGCCTGCTGGGAACTTCCTGGTAGCCATAGCTTGGTAGGTGAGGGCCTGTGGAATCCTTGGAAAGGGCTTGTGACATCACCTGGGGTGGAGGAAAGACCTTGGACTGGTCGGAGGCAGGTTTCAGCTGGGCCTGGAGGGTTTGTGCAGGAAGACCTGTGATTCCTCTCGCTTTATCAACCTGGTACTTGTGATTCGGGACATGTCCCATTGGAGGGTCTGGTTGATATAGGTGTGGAAGGGCTTTGCAGTTATGAATGATGGTATTTCAGTTTTGCTACAACTGAGAGAGGAGATCTATGCTGCTTTTGTGTGTTCCCTATCTTCCAAGCAGGACAGTGTGGCTCTATCCCTCCGGTCTGCCTCTCTGCCTGCTTTCTGTGGAGGTGGAGCTGGGGGTGGGGGTGGGTTGGTCTCTGGTGTCCAAGTGCCCTCTCCTTGCCTCCAACTGCAATCAGGGGTCCTCCACATGCCTCTGCCATTGGGTGTGCAGCTGTCGGGGGGGTCTCCATCTCGTGGACGCTCCCACAGATACCTTGCCTGGAACACAGGAGCTGACTCTTGCAAGAAGAGGACTGGCTCTCTTGTGCGCTGCACTGAGAGAGAGGGTAGATCAGAGGGGCTGCTCCTTCGGTGGTGGACCTCACCCTCCCAAGAAGCTGCACTTGGCCCATCAACGTAGGTCTCCTGGGTCGGTGAGCTTGACCATGGCCTGCGCCAGACTTCTTGAGGTGCAGCTTCCGTACCAGGTGTGCATGTGCTTCCACCACCCGAGGAGGACCCTCTGAAGTGTAGCCCAGGCTCTCCGCCTTCTCTCTCACAAGCCCGCCTGCTTCCTGTTGGTGGTCTCGATAGAGCCTGTGTCCCTTCCGCAGAGGTACTCGTTCTCCCTCAACCATTCGAGCACCTCATCCTTATGTTCCTCTTCGACGGAGTACTGCCTCCTCTACCTATCTCGCGTATGCCTCTTCCTCCCTCTGGCAGGGCCTTCTGGGCCCTCATCAGAGGGGCTTTGAGGTTCTAGGGGCTGCTCCACCACACCAGCAGCAACAGCAACAACAGCAGCAGCAAACACAGCACTAGCAGGACCAGCAGGAACAGAGCACCAGCAGCACCAGGATCAGCAGCAGCAGAGTAAGCACCAGCAGGACAGCAGGACCAGCAGGACCAGCAGGACCAGGAGCACCAGCAGGACCAGGAGCAGCAACCAGCGATTAAAGCACCAGTAGAAAGCACCAGCACCAGGAACAGCGCCAGCAGAGTAAGGCACCAGCAGAAGTCCCAGCACCAGGAGCAGCGCCAGCAGAGTAAGCACCAGCAGAAGCACCAGCACCAGAAGCAGCGCCAGCAGAGTAAGCCCCAGCAGAAGCACCAGCACCAGGAGCAGCGCCAGCAGAGTAAGCGCCAGCAAGAAGCCCCAGCACCAGGAGCAGCACCAGCAGAAGCCCCAGCACCAGCACAGTCAGCCGAGCAGCAGAAGCCCCAGCAGAAGCAGAGTCAGGGCCAGGGGGTGGGAATGGTGGCCCTGTCCTTCTTGCCAAGGGCTGGCAGAAAGATGGTACAGGCTTCCTCTTCTTCCCCATGGTTGTTGGCTGGAGATGTGTCGGCAAGCAGGTCTTTTCCTCTGAATGGTGGCCTGCTTGCGAGCGTGCATCCTTTTATATCCGCCGGGAGGCCAATGCAAATGCATCATCCCGCAATGCGCAGTGAATGCTTTGCATCGGCTAGGCATCCCGCTGGCATCCCGCTGGCAATCCCGCTAGGCATCCGTGATGCATCCGCTGGTATCTGCTCAGCAATCCACTTCGGCATCCGTTCCTTCCGCTGTGCATACGCTTTGCTGTGCTCCCCCGGAAAGCCCTGCGGATGTGGCCATCTGCTTCCATCCGGCTCCGCTTCCATCCGCTAGGCTTCCGTGGAGCATCCACTTTACATCCCAGCTACATCCTCCCCCTGTCCGTTCCTTTCCGTTGTTGTCCACTCTATTTATGTAAATTCGGGGCACTTTTGAGAGCGGATAACAATGGATGGAACATTTTCTCGTCCTCTGTGTCCTTTTTACATACTATTTGCATCCATTAGCCTATCTGACAGGCCCTTGAGATAAGGCTCTGAGTAATCTGCCTTGAGTCTTCAGAAGAAACCTATCTAATTCTTAAACATAGCCAGTGTTTCAGCAGCTTCCGTCCATTCTTGCTATAGAGTGTAAGAAAGATGATTTTGCTAAGTAGCAAAACATATTATCAGTCTAAAACATTTAAAAGTGACTCAGATGTGCCTAATTCACTGAATTATAAGTAAGGAAAGAAGGTCTGACATATTATTATAGCCAATTTCAATGAAAAATAGTTTCGACTTACTCAGGAAGTTATTGGTCTACCTGGAAGGACTTAACACACATACACATGACCTGAAATTCCTTAATTCTGCACGTACAATAGTCGACTGATTAACATGTTTATTATCTTAAAGTTTTAACTAATTTCAGGTAATTTTTATGTTCTTAATTAAATCACTGTTCAAGATATTTCATCATACTGTTTTTGCTCAATATAACTTGAATAAGTATGGAATTTAAGATAAAAATTTTGGTTATTTTTTTTTTATATTTTAATTAAAATATAGCTTCTTATCCATTGAGAAATTATATCTATTTACACACACATTACTATGTAAAAAAAACCCTTTCTCTCTCTAAATATTGTTTTAATCAGTTTATATTTTGATTAAGCTCTGGATGACTTAACTGGTTTTCACTAGAAACATTAAATGAATTTATGGCCTGTTACCATGTATTTTTTCCAGAGAATATAAAATCCAGAGAATTTGTTAGTTTATGAGTAAAAATGCCAGCACATTGGGCCTTGTTTCCAAAAAAACAATGATTTCTGAATAATTTGAAAACTCCTTCTCAGTCTGTACAGTCAGCAGGGAATTTATTCCAAAAAATTGCAGTTAGTTTTAGAAGAATACTATCTTTGTATCTGCATGATTGCTATTACATCAAGGCAATAAGTGAATACTTAACATTTTCTTGTAATCCAAAATAGTTCACCTTTTTCAAAAAATTGCTTGAGAATTATTGATTACTTTACTACAATGAAAAGGTGATTAAAGAGGGATTTTGAAATATTGTTTTACTGAAATTGAAAGTTCTTACACAATGTAGTGCTGCTAAGCTTATTATAGGCATCCCTAAAAATTCCACTGATACAAGACATATTAAAGTCAAAACTTTCATGCTATTATATTCTCTATGTATTTTGAAAATGGACTTGAATGACCTAAATGTAATGCGAATGAAACATTAATAATATAGTAGAAAAAATAGTATGACATTGTTTTGATTATTCAAGTATTTACTCTTTGTCTGATTTTAACAGTTATAACTTGTATTCTCCAGATGCAGAGCCAAAATACTTGATTGTGGTGAGACCAGTTTCCAATAAGAAATTCTGCTCAGGTATTTCAAAACTATTAAACATTTTTTCCTTAAAAACTCAGGAGGTGTATATTTCAATCAAAGTAACCTACCTTGAATTTGGACAAGTTAGAGTTAAGCAAAATATAAATTTGATAAATAAAAAAATAATAAATATACATTTATTATATAATAAAATATATGTACAATTTTAAGACATGAACCAACCTATTCAACTTGTTTTTAAGAAGAAACCAATGTTAGCAAATTCAGCAATATCTTGAAGAATTACATATTGTTCATGTTCATAAAATCAAACCTGTGTTAGCTTCTTGCTTTTTCTTATGATGGAATGAAATAGTGGAAAGAGACCAAGAGAAGAATCATTCTATTGATATATGACATGCATCCAGAAGATTGTTTGCTCTGTTGTTTCACAAATCTGAGTAATAATATTTTCTGCTATTAATTTAGAGATAAATTAGCCCATGTTTTCACTTAGGCTCATAAACAGTGAGAAATAATTGACACAATTATTCACATGTATGATAATGGAAGACATTCAGCTCTGACAACAAACTGCAGAACAATTCCAAATTTCTGCAGAGGTTTCATGTTGCTATAAGTGCCTGTACTGCTGAGTGCTATCTTCGGTGGAGCTGCCAATATGCCACTATTCTAATTATCTGTGTTTGCTATTTTTGCCAAGAGCAAAATAAATAAATAAATCCTGGCTTTTGTATAGGAAGGTCAATGAAGCTGCACTCAGAGCAACCGGAAAAGATGAAAGAAAGGTGCTTCTTTACCTTAGGTGTTGAAAGGAAGGGAGAAAATCTGGAGATATGACAAGATGGTCAATTATCTGTTTTTTAGGGAAAAAACAAATTTGAAAACTTGGTTTACCTGCCAGTTCAATGATGTGGTAAAAGGCCACTGCCAATCTTTAATTAGCATGTTGCCTGCATATGGAGCCATAAGAAGATGAGACAAGCTCACTGATGTGAATTGTATTTATTGATTTTGAAAGGTCTAACTTTTGCTGTTTACAAAAACAATATAATAAATACAAAATAACTCCAGCAAAAAAAACAAATCTATTCAGTAAACCTATGCAAAAAAAAAAAAAAAANCTATAAAAAAAAAAAAAAAAAGCTTGTCCAATTTCCTCATAATTTCCAGAAGCCATTCACTGATTAAACTCAAGACTTGCAGCAATTTTGGCAAATGGAGTCATGTGGGTCATCAGGAGGATATTGTTCCAAAAGGCAGAGAAAGCTTCTCTCCTGTGTCTGAGAAGCCAGCCTTCTCAGAAAACAAACAAACAGTGGGCAGATACTGTGGGAAAGAGACAGTTTTCCAGCTAGCTATTTGTTATGACATTTAGGGTTTATAGACATTTAGGGTTTATAGGTCACCGGGAATCCAACTGGTAACCAGTGTACTCATGCTGCAGAGATATTACAATGACCTAGCAAGGCTTGCCAATTATTGCTTCTACCACACACTTAAGGGTAGCCGCCTGTAGAGTTTGTTGCAATAGTTTAACCAACAGATAACCACTACTCGGGGAGGGTATTCCATTAGGAATGAGCACAACTGGCAAACAAGCTGTATCTGTGCAGAAGGCTTCCTGATCACAGCTGCAATCCACTCCTCAAGCAAAAGCTGATAGTCAAAAAATATCCCTAAATTACATCCATGTATTTGATATATAAACATATAGTATTTAAGTAAATCACAGCATTTTTTGTCTCATAAAAAAAAATAAGGAAGAAGGAATATTATATATGAAACTACTTTTTTGAATGTGCAAGGCGGAAGTCTCTCTTTGTTTTTTAATTTCTAAACAAGATTCAGAAAAAGAAAAAAGTAGAGAATTCTAACCTGAAAATGAAGGATGTGTACCATAGAGGGAATCATGAAGATCCCAAAATAATATTCTGCTTAAAAAAATCTAGTCAGGCAAATTAAAACAAACAAATACAGCAAAATGTGACTTGGTGGGGAAAAAAGAGACTATTCTGATCTCCATGAAGATCATTGGGCTTCTGTATTAAGCTAAAACATTTTAGCTTAATAAACAAAATGATTAGGCAACTGGAGGCTAAACATCAGAAGAATGATTGCAGGAATTGGGTATATCTAGTTTAACGAAAAGAAGGACTCAGGGTGACATGAGAGCAATCTTCTGATATCAAAGAGCCTTGGTGATGCAGTGGTTAGAATGCAGTATTGCAGGTTAATTCTGCTGACTGCCAGCAGTTCAATTCTCACCAGCTGAAGGTTGACTGAGCCTTTCATCCTTTCAAGGTCAATAAAATGAGGAGCCAGATTGTTGGGGGCAATTGGCTGACTCTGTAAACCACTTAGAGAGGGCTGTAAAGCACTGTGAAGTGGTATATAAGTCTAAGTTCTATTTTTATTGCTAAGAAGAGGAGATCAATCTATTGTCCAAAGCACCTGAAGGCAGAACAAGAAGCAATGGATGGAAATGAATCAAGGAGAGAACCAATCTAGAACTAAGGTAAATAATTCCTGATAGTTAGAACAATCAATCAACCAGTGGAATGGCTCCCTCCAAAAATTGGGGTGCTCCAGCATTGGAAGTTTTTAAAAAGATATTGGACTACCATTTGTCCAAAATGGTGTATGGTATCCTGTCTGAGCAATGGGGTTGGACTACAAGACCTCCAAGGTCCAACTCTCTTATTCTGTTATGTTATTTAAAACAGATGCTTTGTAAATTGTGCTAGCTAAAATCAAGCACTGCTCTACAAACTGTTAAAGCATCCTTTCCAAGATTCACTGATTACTTTGCAAGCTGTCCCTAGTTGTCTAAGTATGTCTGTACAGATATTTCTTCCTGAACCATGAGGACTAAAATAAGAAGTTCCCTTTCAGTTTTGTTGATGCTAATCTCTGGCCAGCATTGCCAGGTGCTGGCCTCTTTCCATGAGCAACTCATGTGACTCTAATTAATGGATAATATTTATTTAGTAGACATAAAAAATGGCACAAACATTTCACTTTTTTTCAATTTGTCTGAGTTTTGCACAAAAAAATAGAAGCTATAAACCAATATGTCTGGGAAATGCTTCATGGAAATAAAACCACTACATATCTTTAAACAATAACAAAAACTCAGTTATGCCTTTTAGCACTACTTACAACTCAACCCCAAATCTTATGAAATATATACATATTCTACTCAAAACCCAAGTAATAAAAATCTCATTTTGTTTTTGTTAAAAGACGGACAAATTTGTTAGAGTATGATCATAAAACTAAGCAGTATTCAAAGAATTAAGAAAGGGACATTTGGAGATGAGAATTTAGCATATGTGTATGCATACACAAAGATATATTTAAAGGAATGAAGAAGAATGAGTTAGAAATTAAAGTGGAGAAATCTGATACAGAGAGAGAAATGTTAAAACTCAATTGAATGTGCAATTCGCTATATGCCTATGATTATGTATTTTTAGAGTTTCATTAGTTTCTTTAATTCTCCTAAAATATAAACAATTGCAACTCTAAACTAGCTATTAGCAACTTAAAACTTCTATCATGAAATTACATATGAAAAAGTATCAATTATTTTTTTTACCTAAAATTAGGCACTAATATACTCAAATTGGTACTTACGTGACAGCCTAGTTCACCTAATACAGATTCAGCATCCCTGACTACTGCCTTAATTATCCACTCATAACAGGAGTATCAGCAGCAAAGTAGCAGCAAAGATACTACGATCAAAGTCTCGTTTGCTTTTATGTTCACTGTGCGTAGGACATATGAAATGAAAAATAGGCAGAGTTTCAAGTGTACTATCACTGCCACCAACTTGGGTTTTTTAATTATATTCTCTGGACATAGAGTGGGGTTCTTTCTCAACAGAAAAAAAAATATATTGAGCATACAACTATTGATATACAAGACTCATATCAACAGTAAACCAACTTGCTTGTGAAAGTGCTAAGTATAGACAATTTTTTTGCTTGGAAGAATGCTTCTGCTCAGAGATTTTGAAATGACAGACTTATTCCCACCACACTTTCCCTTGTGAATAGAAACATGTAAATAATGTGCACTCTTGTAACTTTGGTACTTGCTTACAAGAGATGGGTTTCCTTATCTGATGAATTTGTGCTGACAATCTAAGTGTTGTTGTTTTTTTAAAGAATTGGAACTGTGTTCAACTTTTTCATGAATAACTTTGATTAAGAATAAAGATTGGGCATGTGAATTGGGTAGCTGCAACATTCAAGTTCCAATTTATATTCTTCAAGTTTTAGTGGATAATTGCATAGAGCAGTCATTTCCTAAGGAAGTCATGTTATAACATGACTGAAGAATCTTCTTCCATGAGAACAGTATGATTGTTGGCAATGGGGACTAATATCTACAGAAAAGTTTCTGTTGTAAACTATTATACATACCTGTGGATGATCTATGGATGATTGTAGATAGAAAGTGACTTGGCAGAGGAAGCGTTACATTACTTCTTATATGTTGGAATATAGATGTAAAATTATTGCCCAAAAAGTTATGCAGGGAAATAATTATGAGTAATTGAATATGTAAAATAATGTTATCTGGTTTTGATTATCATGAAGTTCTACTATAGACATTTTGAGAATAAATATCTGACCTTGACTGTATCATAGTAAAATATAAGAGATGTAATCTTCCCAATCACTTTAAATTAAGTGATTCTAAATTGAAAATAGTTCATCAACTATGGATTTAAATTTCCTCATTAATATCTAATTTTAGCAATAATGAAAAGAGGGATGTTATATTCTAATGGTTCAGAGTATACAGACCATATACATTTTATATGATAAATTTAGAAGCCTTCTGATATACAATATGATAGAAGATAGATAGATAGATAGATAGATAGATAGATAGATAGATAGATAGATAGATAGATAGATAGATAGATAGATAGATAGATAGATAGATAGATAGATAGATAGACAGAGAGAGAGAGAAGGGGAGGGGGAGAGAGAGAGATAACAAAATGCAATTTTATATTTCTTACATAGGTAAAACAAAGACACCCAAACCCCTTCAGCTGGTAATAGGCACTTTAACTCCAACATCTGTCTTCCTCTCCTGGGGCATATTAGTCAATCCAAAGCATGATTGGACGACAATGAATAACTGTCCAAATGACAGGTAATGGAATGGGTTGATACTATAATGTTTTTCCATAATGCATCTGTTTTATGTGCAAAAATGTGTTATATTCATGAAATTACTGTTTGAATAGATGCACTATAATAATTAAATTCTTGCTATGTTTCTTTTTGTGAAGGTAAAAGTGTCTTCACTCTAAGCAACTTTGCTCAGAGTAGAAGATAGTGTGTTATGGTTAAGATTTCAGACTATGCAGACCCAGCTTCAGGTCCATCCTCAACCACAAAAACTCACTCGGTAACTTTGGACAGTCCCATCCTCTCAGCTTAACCTCTCAACTTATTGGAATAGAACAGTAAGAGACTCATATAAACCACTGTAACCATACGCTATTCATATAATGAAACAACTAAGTGAAACTATTTCACTATTATCCTTTTCTGAACTACATTTATTCTGTTTTACCTTGACCTCATATATCCACAATATCATTCAGTCCTGTAATCCCTGGTGCTCTGTACAATTAGAAATGATATTATTCAGCTATCTTTGATGTGGTAAATTGAATATACTTGTAAACAGAGTCATATCTTTATTACCGTTATGGATGGATGAATGGATGAAGAATGTCAACAGAAGTGAAATGAATTAAAAAGATAATAATGATAATAAGGGATTATAAGTGAAGTAAAACAAATCACAAACAGTAAGACCAAAGTAAATAATTGGGAAGATTTTTTTTTAAGAGAATCTAATCAGTTGTAATGAATATGGTATATGTATTTAAAATGAAAGAATAATGTAATGGCACTGTAATTTGAAAATTTAATTCACATAACAAACCTACCATTGACAATAAATCAGCCAAGAATTTATCATGTGGCCTCTATAAAAGTTGCTAATTAGGCTGCTGTTTGTATGCTGATGTAGATAAAGTGCTATTTCAACATATTTGTTCACATACATTCTATGATGCTTTGCAGATGAATTTTATCATGTTGAGATTAAATAAAAACTGCTAGATTAAATAGGAATTGTCATAATTTATGAAGAAATGTTTCTACGCCACAGGCAAGTTCCTAAAATTATGTTTGCAAAAAAGAAGTTCTGTTATTAAATTACAGATTATACATTATACAGTCAAATAACACTGGCAGATGAGAAAAGTAGATTGTGTTTTAATGGAAAATTTAAAAGCTTCTGTATCTGCAAAGATATTTACAATAAAATGAAAAAATACCTTTATTTCTATAGAATAAGGTTCTCCAAATAATGGCCTACAGGTTACAACTAGCCCTATGGAAGATTCCCTGTGGCCTGCCAGCTTCTCCCATGTACTGTACTTTGATCCTTTCCAAACAACACAGGGAAAGAAAGTAGGGATGTATTCATCACTGTTTAGAAAGGAAGACAGGATCTCTTGATTTCTCCAGTGGGACGAGTTATGAGCCAGCTGGAGGACTGCTGGACAAGGAAGGAGAAGCATCTTCCCTTTTAAAATTTGTGCCAGCTTTAAGTCAGTTGGAAGGTTGCTTTTTTGTCATTGGGGATCATTGGATCCCTTGGATTGTTCCCTCCCTGTGCTGTCCAAACTAGCTCAGGGCTGACCAGATGAGGAAGAAGATGCCAGCTGAAGGGTTACTTCCTTTGCCTGTGAGGGTGGTGAGAAGTGAGCTGTACTACATTACTTTTTCCATAAATTTGTGAAATTTGTGTAAATTAAAGTTATAAAGATCAGCCTTCTTTTCTCATCTGCAGTTATTAATTTATTATTTCTTCAGAATATTTTCTAATGTTTGACATTTTTAAAATATCATTTGTCCATACAAGCACACTGTTGCTTCTTTGTAGCTGTTCCATATCTTTTTTTTTTGCTGTTGTTGTGAATCATATCATATTGAGCAAAATAATACCATTCCATTAAATTTTATTCATTCATTTATAAAATTATTTTTCAAGACCCTTGAATATTTGTAAAATGTCCAATGTTGCCTCAGACTGAAAAGTTTGGAGACTTCTGCCATATAACATATTCTAGGTCAGCTAATTTAGAATGGTTGCTAAGAAAACTGTATGAGGGAACACTGGTCAGATTTGCCTGAGTCTGGATAGTTGGATTGAACTGATTCAAGACACTTAACTCAATTTAGATAATGAAATTACTCTGTCTAATATCTCAAATATCACCATCTCAGGTTCCTTTTTCCCCAATTCCCTCAATTCAAGAATGTGTGAAGTTAAAAAAAAAACCCACAAAGTTTGTGACAATACACAATAAATTTGTATTTTGCTTTTAGCAAAGATGCACACAATGTCCTTCATTTTCTTCAGTCTGAAAGTTTACATTGTTATTAACTAGATTTTATACAGTGCGCTACAGAGAAAAGGACAAGAATAAGAAATGGACCCTACAGCTTTGTCCAACTACAGAAACAGTGGTGGATAATTTGAAACCCAACACTATTTATGAATTTGGAGTGAAAGATAATACAGATGATGGGATCTGGAGTAAGAATTTCATTCACAAAGTGATTATATCTGGTAAGTAATTTATAAGGGTTTCAACCTTTCACTGCTTAAAAAGCAGTTTAGTTATTGATTGGATGTTAACCTGTCTGATTCCAAAGAGAATCTACATGGATAATAATTTTTAAAAGAACATGCAATTTAAAAGAGGAACATAACCACATAACATAACCAGAAATGAATAACACCCAAACTAAATAAACTATCTTCATAGAATCTGCCTGTCCAATTCTATATGGCACAGTTAGCATGCTCTAGATTCTTTAAATTAAGCAACCTGGAACTGTGCCTTTAGATTGAGATTATCCCATGATTGGTATGGCCATAATCCTGCTATGGTAAGAAGGGCTATGAAAAGCTTGCCCTTTTCCCAGGCCTTTAGCAAAACTGAATGAAGTACCCTTGGATTTTTTTTTTCTCCTTCCCATTCCAGTCTGGTTTGTATCACTTAAGAGTATCCATCCTGTTTTAATTTTATCCTATCACAGGATGTATTCATAAACCCAACTACTTCTGATCTTTCATGAGTACTTAAAAAAACCTATCTAATAAAAAAAACTAAAGTTAAATTAGTGAAATATATAAAGGATTCATTAGAATAACTAAGCCTATTATGCCAATTATGACCATTCCTGTTTATGTAAAATCTTGTTGCATCCCATGTTTTAGGTTAATAAAAAATGCTGTTGAAAAGACTGACTGAAAATTCTTAAATGTTTTAACTTAGATGAACCCAGGCAATTGATTTTGAAAGCATGAAAGAGAAACATTGTCATGCCCCAGTTGGAATCTGATTTTGAAGGAGAGGTGGAACAGCTGACAGGGAGTGTGGCTCTGATGACTGTGGAGGAAACTGGGGAATGACACAGGCCAGCTGGGCATTCAGAGGAAGACCCAGGCCCAGGCCCTCTTCATCCTAGGGCATGCAAGGACTGGATAAGGGAGCAACATGGTTTACAGGGGAGGAAAGGACCCTGATTTCCTTCATGGGCTGCAGCTGGGAACACTGTTTAAAAGGGCAAACTGCACATGGCAAAGTTGCTGGAAGCAAGCATGCCTTATGTTTGTCAAGGCTTATCTGGGTTTTGGCATCCTCCCAGCTGTATGTGTCTCGTTATCTTTTGGAAATCTGCAAGTTATTATTCTGGTCTTTCATGTTAATTACTTCAGCATGGTTTGAGTTGGTTTTTTTATTTCTACTTTATCTATATTTTGGGTTCGGACTGCATTTCTTCCCTCTATAGACTATTTCTGGAAGAGTTTGATCTCCCGTCGAAGATAATTGGACATTGGAGGCCAAGTTGGAGGCATTAAAGGGAATTTTTCTACTTTGGTGACTTTGTCATTTTTGTGCCATGCCCCAGGTCATCACAAACATCTTGCTTCTTCAGTTAACAATAGACTATTTCTGAGCATGAATGTGTATAGGTGCTAGTTATGGCCTATAAAACTGAATAAAACCTAGGCCAAGTCTACTTGAATTTTTGAATTTTTTTTTTCATATGGTCCTATTCAAATTACAATCTTTTGGAAGTACTTTCCATTTTACTAATACCAGGAATATTTTCAGAAAAATTACAGAAGATCTTACAATGATTGAACCTAGATTTTGAAATATACGGCTATAGGAGTATAGGACAGCCATTTTTATGTCAATAGCTTTTGGCAACTTATTGATATGCATTTGACATTAGTTTTATTTTATATACATATATTTGTGTGTTTTTTATTATTTTAATTTTTGAACTAGTTACTATTTGTATATGCTTATAGCATTATCTTTGGGGGAATGATGGGCTATGAATGTCATAAAGAAGTAAAATAGGAATACTTACTCATAAATATCATCCAGCTTAGTTAGATCACTGACTTAACTGCAGAAATCAGCTGGAGTTTAAACATAGTTTGAGGAACAGAGCAATACATTCATTAAAATTATCATTAACTGTGGTATAAACAATGGGAAGTAGTAAGAAATCACATTACATTTGGAATTAAAAAAATTATGTATCTTTATATCACTAGAGGAGGGTTTTTACATATATATGTATATATATATATCTATATATCTATATTTATTTATGTCAGGTAAAAACAAAGAAAATGAAGAACTCCAGAACAACTACAAAATCCATAGACAGGTATGCAATGACAATTATTTTTATCTTTATAAATTAGCATATTTTCTATGCAGGTAAATTGCCTGCCCATTATGGTTGAAATGGATAAATGTTAAATGACTTCAAATGGTTGTTAAATGAACAGTCACCCCTCAAGTTCTACCTGTACTATATATCACATATGACTAATTTTTTTTCCTTTTCCTTTTCCATGTAAAATGTAATAATATATGAAAATACTGCTATTAAATCCTGTTCAGGGAACCTACAAATGCTACTCACATCTCATATCAGAACTATATTCCATCCAGTTATAGATCAAGGTGAAGATAAGTTGGATTTAATTGTCTTGTTTATATTTTATATTAAATATATTTTTTATTATGTGTATTATTCAAGAAGATTTTTAGAGCTGAAATACTTGGATTATAATTATTTTATCTTTGATATGTATAAGATGATATTTTCCTTTGCTTATTTTTATTTTTCTGAACACAGTCTAGTATCTATTTAATTCACCAAAAATTACTTTTATAACATACTTATTTTAATTTTTATCATAAATAAGTAACACCATAACAATATTTTAAGATGCAGACATGCAGGCAGTATTAAACTATAAGCATCTCCATTTCTGCTCATACACTTCAACATTTACTTTTAGATTACTATGTATTTAATGCTGTTGGAGATAGTTGAAAGTACCACCTTGGAAATGTCTGACCCTTCAGTGTCCTGATTCAGGCTGAACAAACACACCAACTCTATTTACAGTGGTTCATTGTCAAATAGTATTCCAATTAATTACAAAATCAACTACACTATTGTCTATGCAGATACATATATGCCTTGGAAGATATAGTTTAGAATTTAGTCCCAAATCAAAACATAGGAGAGCACAGTTTCAGGGAAGTGGAGCATAGCCATGACAGAGAAGGAAATGTGATCCACAACAGTCCAGGAATCAAGTCCCAGAAAAATTAGTCAGCTGACCCACATCAAGGAGCCACAAGTTAAGGAGTAAATCAGGAAGACTGAACACAGGAACACAGATCTGAGATTGGTGAGTTGTTTCCAACATATGATTTCCAGATAAGTGGAAGTTGTTTTTAAACAGGCCAAATAGATATATGGCTCAGTTATGGTCACTGGCATCTTCTCAAGGAAGCAAGATCACATCATAAACAAAATGAATCTATGCAAAATCTCCTAAACTGGAAATTCTAACTGTTCCATTTATTTAGAGACCTTGATGACTACTATATGGATTTTCTTCTCTCCCCCCCGCCACTCCTTCTTTCCCTCTTTCTTTTTTCTAGAGTTTAAGGAAATTTCCTGCCATGCATCATCATCTTGTTAACATCAGAAGCTGAATCTGATTGTAGTATAATGATTTGTTTAATTTATAATATCTTAGTTAATTTACAGGATAGTTAATTTACATCTACTACATTCTATTTAATTTATTTATTAAGAAAATGCATATGGCCAGTCAACTCACTCACAGAAAAGAGCAGGACAGAAACCAATAAACCCCCACATCATTCTAGTATGTTAGAGAATATATTAGCAATCCACCTTGAATTTAAATATAGTATATTTCTACAGTCCAGCATTGCATCTCATATTTAATTAGAAAACTGATCTCTGAAAATTGCATCTATGTTTAAATCTTTCTTCCCCTCTACGCCAAATATTTCATATGTAAGATCATAAACCCTTTTTAGTTGTTATCAGTGGGTGTTGCTTCTACTTGCAGAGAAAGGAGCAAGAATAAGCACGCTATTTTCATTCTCCCTTTGCTGCCATTCAGTTTTTGTTCCATGAAAAGTATGTGTTGATAGATGACTTTTTGTAATTGTGAAAACTCTTTGTGAAGTTAAGAATTCTTAAATACCATAGATTCTGGGGTGGGATTCTACCAGTTCTGTCCAGCTCTGTAGAACCAGTAGCTCTGAAGAGCAGCAGACATAGAACCAGTTCTATGTCTGCTGCTGTTTTGGTCCACCAGTCTGCCTAGGCTCTTACCTGACCTTTATTTCCTGCTTTTTCACCCTCACCTGCCGTACGAGGCACAGCTGCAGTTGCAAAAGCAGGAAAAAAAGTGCTTTTTCAAATGCTGCTTCTTTGCATGCAGTGCTGCTCAGCGGTCCAGGCAGCAAGCTGATGACTATTTACAGGCGTGTGCACAGCATCCAGGAAAGATGCATCCCAGCATAGATTCAAGCGGTATTTTTCTACAGTAATGTTCTATGAAAAAAAACAAAAAGGCAAGGCTATTGAAGATGGGATTCTTGGCTCCAGAAAATGAGATAATTAGCTCATTTCTTCTTTTTCTCCTTTTATTGCATAGAGTAGCAATATTACAAGAACAATTAAAGGTAGATTATAAATATTCTGTATTGCAACATTATTGCAAATGTAAAAAGACTTAAGTCCCTGTCACACAGCACCAACGGATGCAAAGAGGATGTAAAACGGAGAGAAACACTTGCCACCGTTGGGTTAACGCGATCTTCCCGTTCTGTACTTACTGTGTCCGTTTCATCCTCTCTATCATCCAGCATCCGTCTATTGACATTTCATCTGCTCAAAAAGTTTAGAGCGCACAAAATCTTTTTGAGTGGAAAATGTATCCAACGCATCCATTCTGCATCGCTACACATACGGGGAACATCCGTGCTACCATCCGCTTCGACACCGTTATACGCATCTGCTATATCCCACGAGCATCCGCTGTGCATCCACGCAACTCACATCCACTCCAGTGGAAAACGGACACAGGGAGGAAGCGAAACGGACGCAGAACAGACACGCAGCGTTAGAAGCACGACAGAGAAAGGATGCAAACGGATGCAGCTCACATACAAAGCATAAAATGGAAAAAACGTTCGCATTAGGGCGATTCTTGGATATTTAGGATGTCTGCAGGATGGCTAGAGGATGCAAAAGGGACACCGGCGAAAACCTATATTTCCTATAAAAAGGAATTCACCTGGATCTCACTTTCAGTCCAGCGCCCTGCTGTGCAGACCTCTTCAGCCTTCATCTGCTCTTGCTCTTTCCACAGCATCCCAGTCATTCTCCACCATGGCACCACACCCGACACCACACACCTTCGTAGCCGCCATCGTTCCTACAACAGGCAAGCCATCTACAGAGCCTCTGTTCACCCTGTGCTACGCACGGCAAAGTCCAGTGTCTGGGTCCACGATCATACTGTACTCACTGTATAACAAGCTGATGGTCGGAGCTGAGCGACACACACACGCCGATATCCAAACTTCATAGTACAAGATACTCGCCAGCCATGTTTGACGAAGTTGTGGACGGCTGAGACCCCCAGGTTGACCAAGCAGAGCACCAACTTCTGCCCAGCCTGGACCTGGATTCAAGTGGCACTGACCCTGCACCACCGGCCTCAGGACACCTACAGGCATGCTACGCTGGAGGTTGCACACAACACCATCAGCATTGTGGTCAGAGAAGTGGTGCACTCATCAATCAAAGAATCACACAACCCCCTCAGTGCCCCTCCACTGAGAAGCTAAGAACACAGAGCAGTGGTATCAGAAGTAGAACTTCCCCCACACACGTTGGAGCCATCGATGGCAAGCACGTGGCCTGCAAAGCTCCAGCCTAACTCAGGGTCCACATTAACATCAAACTTCACAGCACTCCAGACCACGTCATTGCTGACTACAAGTTCATTACACCCCTCGATGCTTCAGGCAACGCTGAAAACTACAAAACATGTCAGTATTCGTGGAGGGTGCCCACAACACCATCAGAGAACTGGTGCAGGCCAGCATTAGAGAATACCTGAGGGCTCTCAAAGTCACCACCTAAACTAGAACAAAGGAGGAGTTCGAGAAAGTGTCAGGGTGGAACTTTCCGACACGTTGAGCCATAGTGGGAAGCCACGTGCCTGCACAGCCACTAAGTGCACTTATTTCAACTACAAGGGCTTCTTCAGTATCATCCTCTTTACCATGATCGATGCTGACTACAAGTCATGTACATCGATGCTTCAGGCAACGGCTCATCTTCAGATGCCCAGGTATACAACGCCATCAACCTCAAGGAGGGCAGGAACGCAACCTTATCATGGGCTTCCCAGATCCAGACCCTCTGCCCACGACCACAAGATGTGCCCTAACTTCATCGTGGGGGATGACGCCTTCTCCCTCAGGAACCTACCTATGAAGCCCTAACACTCCAGGTGCCTTCACCCATGAAGAAACGATCTTCAACTACAGGCTGTCCAGCGGCAAGGCGGGTGTGGAGAACGCCTTTGCATCGTGGCCAACAGGTCCCAGGACTTCTCACCACCATGCAGCATTGCCCACAGACCCTGAGGAGGATCGTGGAAGCTTGCTGCATCCTGCACAATCTCATGCACACCCTACCAGATGTTGCAGAACCAGGCTCGTGGACCTCCAACAGCAATGGGACATGGAGCCTGGTGAATGGCAGGCAAGGCGAAACCTGACCACTGTTAGGCACCACCGATAGGCACTGGATGTGCAAGGCCCCACAGGCTTCACGTGAGGGAAAGAAGCAGCGCAACCTCTGAAACACTGGTGCAACTCCCAGCTGGAGCAGTGGGAGAACAGACGCATAGATAGTGTTTTATGGATGCTTCCTTACAGCTGTCCATCACACTACGATGAGATGTGCCATGTATGTTGAGTGGCCCTACAATGAACAGGGCATTTATAAAATTGGTGTTAATGTTGAAATGTGTGGATGAATGATTAAATTGTTATTGATCATAAAGGGCCATAGGTGCTGGCACGTGGGAGGGTGGACCCAAACAGTCCCACTATGAGCACTGGACGGTTTATCTATCCCACAGCTATTACCCCATCACAGGCATCAACCCACACCCTCCACAGCTATTACCCATCCAAAGGTATCCACTTGCCCATCCCACAGGTATCCCTGCCCACCAGAGCTATAACCCATCCCCCAACAGGTATCCCCCCCCCACACATCTACACACTCCATAAGCATGCAAAGGCTTAACCATTCTAAGTTTCCACCAAGACTTTATAATAAAATAAATGAAGCAATGTGTGCAAAGCAAGCATAAAAACACACAAAGCTGACGCCAAGCCCACACCCAAGATAAGTCATAAAAACCCAGTCTCTGGCACTCTTCTCAGTCACTCTGAGCATGCCATAGCCTTAGGGTGAAGGGTCCAGGTGCTGTGGAGGTGGCTGCACCGCAGGCACCATGGCCCGAGAAAATAGGGGATGTGTATGGAGGAAGCTCTCAGAGAGGCTGGCTCAGTCCTGTGATGATTGAGAGCCCCTTCCTCCAGGACATGGCTGTCAGCCCCAATACCAATGACAGATTTTCGAGGCTGGGCTTGGCTGTGGGTGAGGAAAGAGGAGTGTAGTGGGGATGTTCTGTCTGCAGGTGAGCGAGGTGAGGCGTGGGTGCACTCTGTGGCATGGTGGGACTGTGGCATGGGTGGCATCTGTGGCGGTGGCATTGGTGGTGTCGGTGGTATCAGGGCATCAGTGGCATCGGTGGCACCGGTGGGTACGATTTACCTGTGCCGGGACTGGGAAGTCTGCCTGTGCTGCTGGAGCTCCTGGTAGCATAGTCTGGTAAGGTGAGGGCCTGTGGAAAGCCTTGGAAGGGCAGTACATCACCTGGGCTGGAGGAGCAGACCGACTGGGTGGGAGCAGGTGCAGCTGGGTCTGGAGGGTTGTGAAGAAGACCGTGGCCTGTCCTTGATCACCTGGTACTGAGATCGAACATGTCCAGGAGGCGTGTTGACGTAGGAGAGGAAGGGCTTGTGGGGGAAGGATGGACGTCGGTGTGTACCAGCTGATAGAGAGATCTACGCTGCTTCTGATGGTGTCCCTGATCTCCAGCAGGACAGGTGGCTCTGCCCCTCCGGTCTGGCTCTCTGCCGCTTTCTGTGGAGGTTGAGCTGGGGTGATGTGGGTTGGTCTCTGGTGGAAGTGCCCTCTCCTTGCTCCCACTGCATCAGGGGTTCTCCACCGTTCGGCCACGGGGCTTGCAGCTGTCGGGGGTCTCCGTCGTGGCACCGCTCACAGATACCTGCACTGGACACAGAGCTGGACCTCTTGGCCAGAAGAGGACTAGCTCTCTGCGGCTGCCTGAGAGAGAGGGTTGTCAGAGGGCTGCTCCTTGGTGGCAGATCTCACCCTCCAAGAAGTTGCACTTGCCCATCACATAGGTCTTTCAGTCCGTCAGCTTGACCGTGGCTGGCCAGATTTCTTGAGGTGCAGCTTCCATACCAGGTGTATCAATGTGCTCCACGCAGCCAAGGAGCACCTCCGAAAGTGCCCAGCTCTCCGCCTTCTCTATCCAAGCAGCCTGCTTTTCTTGTTGTGTCGATCACGAGCCTGTAGCCTTCCACAAAGATACTCGTATCCCTCAGGCCATTCCAGCACCTCATCTTCAAGTTCCCTTCGATGGAGTATTGCCACCAGCAGGACCAGCAGGACCAGAGCACCAGCAGGACCAGCAGCGACAGAAAACGACGCAACGAGTAAGCACTAGACAAGCACCAGCACCAGGACGCAGCGCCAGCAGAGGGAGCACCAGCAGAAGCACCAGCACCAGGAGCAGTGGCCAGAGAGTAAGCGCACCAGCAGAAGCACCAGACACCAGAGCAGTTGCCAGCAGAGTAAGCACCAGACAGAAGCACCAGCACCAGTGAGCAGAACCAGCCGAAGAGCTCCAGCATTCAGAAGGTCAGGGCCATGGGGTTGGATGGTGGCCCTGTCCTCTTGCCAGGGCTGGCAGAATAGGCAGAGGCTTCTCTTCTTCCCATGGTTGTTGGCTGGCTGGCTGGCTGGCGGAGGCTGTATGGTCGGCAGCAAGTCTTTTCCTCTGATAGGTGACTGCTGCGAGCTGATCCCTTTATATTACGGGGCGATGCAATCATCCTCCCGCATGTGCAAATGAACGCTTTGCACACGCAGACATCCACTGCCTCTCGCTAGGCATCTGCTAGGCTTCCACTCTGCATCTGCTTCATCCACTCTAGCATCGCTCTGATCCGTTCTTCCTGTAGCCGCGTCCGCTTTGCTTTGC
>BHFT01061093.1:0-61552 GCA_004320025.1 Laticauda laticaudata
CCATTTCAGTTCTTTTCAGAATACGTTTAGTAGCTGCTGTGCTGTGATGAAATGTTAATTTGAAGCAGGTTGGTGTTTCATTGTTCTCATGTAAGTACCTGCAAAAACTTAAGAAAACAAATATCAGACCTCTACGGGGAGGAAATAAATAGCCAGACCAAAACCTATGAAAAGCTGGAAGTTAAAAGAGCAGGAATATTATATGACCTGAAATTCTTACGCAGCTGCAGAGACAACAATGCAAAACCAACCTGCTTCAAATTAACATTTCATCACAGCACAGCAGCCACTAAATCCCCCCTGATACCTCCAGCTTAAACACACCCCAACCAGCACCCAGATGAAACCTAGCTTCCTAATAAATGATAGCCATCCTTTCACTTGGGGCCAAGCTGCACTAAAAGCCTCCAATACAGTAACACAATGTTGCCAGCCAATCAAAGCCACAAAACAGACAGAAAAATTAGAAACACCAATCAAGCAGAACACAGCAAACTCCAAGACCAATAAACACAGACCAAGACTCCCAACCAATCAGGATGAAGAAAAAACTATTCTGGCTTAACAGTAGGCGAGCCTCAAATTTAAAATTGAAACGGCTGTGATAGCCTGACTCACATATGAACTCAATACAGAAGCCTGATGATGGTAGATGAGATTCTGCCGAAACGTTGCTACAACTTTTACAGTATCTATCCCCTGCCACACCCACCAAGCCATGTCCACAGAACCAGTAGTTAAAAAAAATTGAATCCCACCAGAGGATTGTATCTCTCTCTCTCTCCCCCCCCTCCTGCACATGCGTATACACACACAAACTCACATACACACATGCACACACACACACAAAACATAATTTATTTTTTTCTATTTTGCACAGTTTTCAGACACTGTAAAACTGCAGAATTCTGTGAAAGTCTTACACAAAATAGGGAAGAGTCACTGATTGATCAGTTAGAATACATTCTGTGTAAGAGATATTTATTGTTGAAAAATTAAATGTGCTATTCTTAATCAATTGCCTATTGAAAACAGACATTCACACAAGTTTAATATCTGACCATGCAATTATATCTCCCCCTCCAAAAAACAAAGGAAAAAGAAACTTTCTTTAATATTTACTTTATGTCTTGTTTACATACAACAATAGAAGATTTTAGCCTGGATTAATAATAAAAATAATTTCCTTGCCTTTGTAAAGAAATAACAAGTGTTAGAATGAGCATCACTTTTCCACAGCAGCATATCCAAAATACTGAATATATAATTGTCTAAATTCAAAATATTTCAAGTCCTTCCTCAAAACAATGCTCTAGAGCACAGCTTACCAGAACAACTAGACACAAGAACAGTTTTTCCCAAAAGCCATCACTTTGCTAAGCAAGTAATTCCCTCAACATTGTTCAAGTATTACAGAGTCTACACTACTATTACTGTTAATCTTCTCATCACTCCTTATCACCCATCCCCTCCTGCTTGTGACTGTATGACTGTAACTTTGCCACTTGTATCCTTAAGCCTATGTCACACCGAACCAACGGATGCAAAGAGGATGTAAAACGGACAAAAAAGCTTGCTATCCGTTGGAAAATGCGATGNCCTTATGTTTTATACTGACTGTTTTCTAGTATGATTTGATTGCTTTTTGTACCCTATGACTATCATTAAGTGTTGTACCTTATGATTCTTGATGAATGTATCTTTTCTTTTTTGCATACTGAGAATATTTGCACCATTTCTTGTCCAACCACACTTGGCCAATAAAAAATTCTATTCTGTTCTGTTCTGTTCTATTTCAAAGACATAGGGTCTTCAATTAAACTATATGGTAGCATAAAATAAATCTCTAACTGTAAATTCAAATCTGGAAGAAAATGATATTATAGGAGGCATGCCTTGACTAGTCCAGTAAAATCTTTTAATTTATACCTTATGCAGGAATATAAGAGCTGCCAAGTTTTTTTAAAAAATTTTTTGTTCTGTGCCTCCAATGAAAGTTGATCTCAAATATTAGCGGGGGCACATTCATAACCGGGGTGGGATACGACAAGGTTAACTTCCGGTTTGGGATTTAGGAGCTTCCCTGCCTGCTGTGAGCCACACGTCTGTTAATCATTAGCACGTGCATGAGAAGCAGCCTTTGAAACAGCCCTCTTTTCTTGTTTTTTTAACTGCAGCTGTGCCTCGTTCGGCAGCTGAAGTTGAAAAATCAGGAAATAACAATCAGGTAAGAGCCCAGATGGGCGGGTGAGCAAAAACATCAGCAGACATAGAACCGGTTCTATGTCTGCTGCTCTTCAGAGCTACCGGTTCTACAGAGGTAGACAGAACCAGTCGAAACCCATCCCTGTTCATAACATTTACCTCCATAATTTGAAAACCTGCTTGTTTATTTTTAATGTTATTTCTGAGCAATTCTTACTAAAATTTTGTAAGGTTCAGAGAAAATAAATTGTTTGTTGGATGGCTCCAGTGACATTAGAGAGTATTAGAAATTGATATTTTTCAACTTGAATGTGACCCTTTAGCAATACTTGAAGTTGTACAGAAATGAACTACGTAAAATGTTTTAGTTGACATAATAAGAACATTTGAAATAACTAGAAGAAAAATTAAATGAATGCAAAGTTAATTCCCCAAATATTTGATTAAATGTAGCCTATGAATGTAGCTGCTTTATTTACCCTATTTTCAACTATGCTACCTTCTGTTGCAGTTATATTCAGTTTCTTCCTTTAATAATTTCCCATTTTCCATATATTTTTGTTGCAGTCCCATTATTTTGCTTTCTACTACTGTCACATATCAAGACACTTTACAATGCATCTGAAAATCTTCTATAAGTTTATGCTATGGTACTTAGAACTGAAGTGGCAACATAAGATGATCACTAGAGGGCAGCAAATATATTTGGAAAACTTCCTTAGTTACTCCCCCTAGTGGTTATTAGGTATCATTAATATGGATATACGTATTTACTTGGTTTTCTATTCCATTAAATCCTTTTTATTTTTTTGAAAAAAGTATGGATTTGTGCTAATATGGATTTCATAAATGTGGTTGAATGCCATATATATGCACACACCTCATCTTTTATGTTCTTACCCTACTTATGACCCAGCCTCCCCCCAAATAAACCAGATGTTAGGCAACCCTGACAACACCCTGTAAAGCAGGTCAAGCTGAAAAATATTAGTTAATACTATCTACATACAGATGTAGATTTTCCATGTCTAAAATCACTAACCAGTTATTTAACTACCTTACTACTTTAACAGATCTTAACAGATTAACAGAGTTGGAAGGGACCTTGTAGGTCATCTAGTCCAACCTCCTGCCCAAGCAGGAGACGTAAACCATATCTGACAAATGGCAATCCAATCTCTTCTTGAAAGCCTCCGGTGATGAAGCTCCCACAACTTCTGAAGGCAACTTCTGTTCCATTGGTTGATTGTTCTCACTGCCTGAAAATTTTTCCTTATTTCTAGGTTGAATCTCTCCTTGATCCGTTTCCATCCATTATTCCTTGTCTGGCCTTCAGGTGCCTTGGAAAATAGCTTGACTCCTTTCTTTCTGTGGCAGCCCCTCAAATATTGGAAGACTGCTATCATGTCTCCCTTGGTCCTTCTCTACATTAAACTAGCCATACCCAGTTCCTGTAACAGTTCACCGTATGGTTGAGTCACCAGTCCCCTAATCATCCTGGTTGCTCTTCTCTATACTTTTTCTCTGCACCTAAATTGTCTACAGCAGTTTCTTTGTTTGCAGTTTAGACTTTTGGGTGAATACAGGCAGTCCTTGATTTGTAACTACAATTAAGCCCAAAATTTATGTTGCTAAGTGAGGACATTTGTTAAGTGAATTTTACCTCATTTTACAACTTTTCTTGCCACCATTGTTAAATGAATCATTGTAGTTGTTAATTTGGTTATACAATACTCTGCTTTTCAGGTCATAAAAGGCAATCACATAACTCCGGGACACTGCAATCATTATAAATATGAAGCAATTCCCTAGCATCTTAACTCTGATTACACGACCATGGGAATGTTGCAGTGACCGTAAAGGTGAAAAATGGTTTTAAAGTCAGTTTTTTCAGTGCCATTGTCACTTTGGTCACTAAACTAATTGTTTTAAGTTGAGGACTACCTGTAGTCTACATGGCAAGCAAACAATGTACGATTGATCTTAGAAGCCTAATGCGGCTAGACACAATCCACCTGAATGTGGTGAAAACAGTGAAGATGGCCACTGGTAGAATTTATTTTTCATTTATTTATTTTTCACATTTTAAAATTACTTATCTTCCTAAGAGGGAAACTCAATCAAAGCTCAGCCTATTGTTATGTAACATTGTTCTGTAGATTTCCGTGATGAGATGGAGAGAGAGTTTAAACCAGAGGTCTCCAAACTTGGCAACTTTAAGACTTGTGAACTTCAATTCCCAGAATTCCACAAATCTTAATGTTGCCAAGTTTGGGGACTCCTGTTTTAAACATATGAAGAACTTCTTTAAGGCTCCAGTCTCTTTTGGTGTCATTAAAGGAATCTCCTGATTTTCTCTTGTGGCTGGGCAACCAAAAGTGCATGCCCGAGTCAATGACTGTCTGTCTGAAGGTAGCGATGGTGAATAAACATCCAACAGCATCTCTTTCCTACTTGTTCTGGCATGGTCCAAGCCATCTCTTCAGGGCAAAGCAGTGATCATCCTCTAAACAGCCTTTTCTTCAAGATTCTAGGAGGTGAAAATTGGTTTAGTATAATTGTTGACTTATCTACAATATTATACCTGTTTTATAGGTAAGGTTGACTGAGAGCTATGACTTGGTTGGAAGCCAAAAGCTGATGTTAATGTTTATTTAATGTATATATCACCCATGAACTCAAACTGGGATGCACAGTGTATGCTTCATTTGTTCTGATAATAAACAGAACAGAATAATAGCACCAAGCTCATAATTTTAAATCACACAAACCAGAGACCCTGGAAATCTCAAAAAAAAAGTCTGCAGGAAAATTCCCCACCCCAGTATCCTACCAATCGAACATTATTTGGGGTCGCAGGATACCGTCTCCAGCTCCGTTCTCAGTGCGAGAGAGAGACTTTTGGCTTCATACAAGGAAAGCAGCAGAAGTCTTTCTTTCTCTCCCTAAACTCTGCCAGAAATGAGTCTGTGAGATTTGTTGCACTGGCGCAGCCTCTTGGAGCAGGAGGCCTTGCAGGGTCCCCAAGACTCATTTCTGGTGGAATTTGGAGTAGAGAAAGAAAGACTTTTGCTGCTTTCCTTGCGTGAAGCCAAAAGTAGAAGTGGAAAGAAGCAGCCCGGTGGCCAGGCAACGTGCATCGGGCGTGTGGGGCAAGTTCCCCCTTTCTGCCCTTTCCCCCGTCCCCTCGCTACCTCGTGTTGTTTGCAATGCAAGCAATGCAAGCCTTGTGTTCCCGCAGGTCATGTGGGTGGCACAGCCTTGTGTTTCTGCGCAGCCTGGATTAATTGCTTTTGGGGGTGCTTTTAGGGTGACATTTCTCTGCAGACTATCAAAATTTTCTCATGGTCCCCGGCCCACTGGTTGGCGACTATTGTTCTAGTCCAAACCCCTGTTCAGGCAGGAAGCCCTATATCATTTCAGACAAATGGTTATCCAATCTCTTCTTAAAAACTTCCAGTGTTGGAGCATTCATAACTTCTGGAGGCAAGTTGTTCCACTGATTAATTTTTCTCACTGTCAAGAAATGTCTCCTTAATTCTAAGTTGCTTCTTTCCTTGATTAGTTTCCATCCTTTGCTTCTTGTCCTGCCTTCAGGTGATTTGGAGAGAAGCTTGACTCTTCTAGTAATCACTTCTAGTAATCATTTCTATTTTTTTCTCCAACAAGAACTTAGTGTGAGATTGTTTGGATTGAGAAGGATTGTCTCAATCATCCAGTGACCTTTCATGTGAGGGTAGACTAAGAACTTAGGTTCCCATTCCTTGTGTGGTACTTTAACCACACCATGCTGGTCCAGATTTGAACTCAAGTCTCATGAAATCTTGTAATCTCCCCCACATCTCACATTCATGCCCTAAAGTGCACCCCAGCCCCAAAGGCACATGAAGGGTTACAACTGATAGGCATAGTCTTAAAATAAAATATTATCCAGCTTTTAAAATATCTTCAGAGGGTTTTTTGGACAGTTTTCACAGCAGTAATCATTCAAACTTTTATGTATTGTGACATTGTAAATTGTCTGTTTCTTTCTCTCATCTCAACAGTCTAGATTTCCATTACTTATTTCCTGATTCCAATGATCAGATTCCATCCAGCCTCTTTCAATCTATGATCACTTAATCTGTAGATCGCAGGACTCATCATATGTTTCTATTGTGAAATTCTTACAAAGCTTTTTTTTTGTCAATTCTATTTTACTGCCAGCACAGGTTCTTGAAAATAAAGATTTGTTGGAAAAATACTTCAATTTTAAAAAAACAAGTCTTCTTGATATTGGAACATGTAATTTCTTGTAGACTTGGGTAAATTATTTTGCAATTTTTTGCTGTAATGTTTGTTACCGAGATATTGAGAAAGTTAAACCATTACTGTCTCCTCCTTAACCTCTCCCATTTCTTCACTTTTTCAATTATGTCCTTCTTTACCTGTTCAACATCTGGCAATGTTATAAACAAGGAACCTTCCAGATGGTCCCTTGATCTTTGATCCTGTCACATAGGGAATATTGTGAAGTGCTACCCTCAAAGACCACTCAGAAGCTTCCAGAATGGAACAGGATAGGCCCTGATAGGCATGCTACATTATGTTCATGTCCTCCCACTCTTCTGCAAGCTGCATTGATTGCCAGTTGGCTTTTGTGTGCAGTTCAAGGTGCTGGTTAACAAAGAAAAAGTTGCTTGTGTCATAGGGCCTAGTCATCCAAGAGAAAACCTATCTCCAAAACTTTCTGCTTGTCCTGTACAATTTGTGCTCTGAGTCCTATTAATTTGTCAGGAGCCAGGAAGTGGGCCTTTTCTGTTGAAGCGGCAGCCCTCTGAAACAGCATTTCCCTGAAGACTCTCTAGGACTCCCGCCATAACCAAGTTCATGTGAACACTGATGATCGATCCTTCAGGATGTCTTAGAATGGGTCTGTCAACCTGCAAAACTACTTCAGCTAAAGCCATGCTTACTTTTGCTTTGTTTCTTGGTTGCCATTCAAGGGGAAAGGGGAAACTGAAACCCCCAAAACTTTAACCTTAAACTGACGACTGTGGACCTCTACTCCATTCTTAAAGAGATCTGTAAGGGGGCGTTGCATATGCGCAATGGTGTGCCTACCGTCCCTGTCCTACTGTTCCCATTCATCCATTTTTTTCATACTCATTATGCATATACTTAAAACAGTTTATACTTTTATGTTTATGTGTTGTGTTCATACTTATACTTGTTTTCTCATACACGCTTGACAAAGTAAACTAAATAAATGGAATAATTAAATAAAAATAAACTTAGGAATGTGGTGCCTCAGCGGGCTAATCACATCATCTCCCAGCCGTCCTGTGAACCAAGGTAATTTCAACTGACATTTGTCAAAGTTGAGGGGGAACCTACACCTGGACTGATTGGCTCATGTGACCTGCGGGACAAAGGGGGGGCGGGGAGATCTTATTTTACTATCCGAGCGTGGGAATAATTTAGAGCTAGCTTCACCTTTCTAAGTGCCGATATGACGTACTCAATAAAGGATCTCTTGAATCTGCAAAAAATGTCAGTCACGACTTGAGTTCGTTACTCAGAATGATGACAGGGTCCTTACCTGTTTGAGGACTTGCTCTTTTTAAAATGTTTCTGATTTCTTTTTTGTTTTGTTTTGTGTTTTTACTGTGTGCTACTACATTACAGCATAATGAAATTGGATTGCTTTCTAAATTCAACAAGCATATTAGGAAAGGGCAGGCATTGGTGACTTGGGCAACACAGTAAACCTTAAAGTAGAATTAACCCAACCATCTTCCCATCACATCCCTCTGTTGCATGATCTGATTAGGCCATTCAATATGAAGAGCTGCCATGTTTTGTGAGTGCCCAGGCAAGCTATCCACCTCTGCAAAATGGACCTGATATTAATTTATCCAAGAATATAAGAAGAACCCTGTTGAGTTCAATTCTTCCACAATAGCTACTGAGCTGCAGGCACAAGCCTCCATTCAGTTTCGGAGTCCATAAGCCACCAAGGTTAGTAGCATCTGGCATCCCATTTCTCTCTTTAAATTAAAAGCCACCATTCCTAAATATGGTCCCATGTGCACTTCCATGGCAGAATCCTGTTGGATTTAAAAATCTTTTTACTGGATTTATTATTTCTATCTATGTAGCAGATGAGGGACTCATTTGCAGAATCACTTTTCAGGCCACATCTACTGCAACCCAACAAATAATTAAGATTTTTGCAAGAAACAAGGAAAGCATTAAGCAATAACTTTGCAGTTACCTAACTGCAGCAAAACCGAACGGGTCAAGAAGAGCACCACGTTCACCATTCACACACAGATGCGTGTATAAAATTATACGAATCTCAAGGTTTTTTTACAGAGTTTTTTTTTTCCCCCGGTGGTAAAAATCGTGCGCCTTAACAAACGGAACTGGATGGGTCACGGAACTTCCTATCAACCCATTTCGGCTTTGAAACAAGACCGTCGAAACAGTTAGTCCAACTTTGCGCCTCCGTAACGTGTGAAGTGCTTGACAGCGTTGCGTTCCCACGTGTCGACTTCCAGCGGGGTTTCGACAAACGAAAACGGAAAACAAGATCCAAAGTCTTGGATAAGTATTACCTTTTTTTATCAGATCGGAGGGAGGGGAGGGGAGCTACCGACCCAGCTCTCCGATATCCTGCAGCGCTGACCTTCCCCGGGCGGGGGAGCGCACCACGAGTAAGCCGGAACGTTTGGACGCAACCACCGCGGGAAGAGAAGGCGCTTCTCTCCGCCCCGAAATTGGGAAAATGGAACAATCCAGCAGAGCCCCGCCCACTCCCCGCCGAACCCGGAAGTGGCGCCCGCAGGCGGGAGCCGCGTGCGGGAGCGCGTTCCTGCTGCTAAATGGGGCCATTGAGTTGGGCTGGCGCGATGGGAGCGGCTGTGGCGGCCTTTTACGTGACCGCTGCTCCCCACTCCGCCCTCGGGGGAGATTCTGGTAAAGTATCAAGATCCGGCCTCATGCCCTGCTTGGGTTTGGTTTTTTGTTTTTCGCGGATACCCCCCGCCCCTAAATTTTTCCTGCATGTTTTTTTTGCATATTATAATTTATGGTAACAATTCAACCCATTGGTCAGAAACCCAAATCGGCTTTTGTTGTGCATCTGTTCTAGCCACGAGGTGCCTTGGGATTTTATTTAAAAAAAACAAACAAACAACCCACAACACTCGACTTTCTAAAAAAAAAAATAATAATAAACACGGATGACTTTTTGCGGCAGAATTTTAATCGTTTGGGATCCAGTGGATCCCATGTTGTGGATTAGGAACAATCTGAGAATTCAGTTCTTCCTTCTGTCGGATAATCAGCATGTCAAGTATTTTTTTTTTTTACTTGGGTCAGATGAAAATGTGGTCCTGCATGCATTTGATAACTGTCCACATTTAATTGCTTGGGGCAGATAACTTGGAGCTATATGAATGAAATGGAAGTGGGGGGGAACTATATCGAAAATGTTAAATTTCAGCAGGTCAGATTTGTGGTGATCTGCTCCTGTAGTCCTAGGTGGGATCCATCATTAGATTCGCATTTGTGCCACCTAATGTTTCTGGGACACTATAATAAAATACAGAAAAGACTCTGCTCTGTTTATTTACTGGATGCAGACTTCATGGATGTGATACAAAAGGAAATTATTTTATTTTTCCTCTTAAACATCCATGCACAGGGTGCTGTTGGTCCTTATGATGGAGATACATATATTTAAACTCATTGAGCAAAAATATGATTCGACTATTTACTCCCTACACATAAAATGTTGTGCACAGAGCACCATCTGAAATGCACCCAAAACAATTTTTCTTATTGGGGAGTATGCAAAAATGTTGATTGATATTTGCAGTTCAACTATTCTGTGACATCTATGGACTATCTTTAATGAAGAATAATAATACTCGCATGGCAAGATTATAGTGGAAAAATCTTCCAGTGTGAGCCAATCTAATGCAAATAAGATGAAGCAGTGGTGGTATTATTAAATAGTTGTGTGTGATTATTAGAATGATGCTTGACTGGCATACTTCTGAAAATGCTCTGGGTGAGAGAGTGCAATTTGCTTATAATATGATAGTGATTTCCCCACAATAGTTAAGGTGTTTCTCTAGGATTGGAGAGATGGGTTCAAGTCTGTTCTTAGTTGCGGAAGTTGTCTCATTGATTTGGCTGCTTGTCTTATCCTAACCTACCCTGGCTGCTTGTCTTATCCTAACCTACCCTAACCCTAGCCACAAAACCTTGGGGGAGGGGGAGAGGAGGAAGGAATGTTCCAAATTTTATTTATGTATGTATTTATTTATGTATTTATTTTATTATTTTATTTTAATTTATTTGATTTGTAAACCACTTACAAGATAATAGGTATAAGAATAAACATGAGTATGAATATAAGAAATAGGTACGAATAAATGGTGACAATAGGATAGGGACAGTAGGAACAATTGTGCACTTATGCACGCCCCTTACAAATAACAGATAACAGATAATCAGAGTTGGAAGGGACTTTGTAGGTCATCTAGTCCAACCTCTTGCCCAAGCAGGAGACCCTACACCATTTCTGACAGATGGGAGTCCAATCTCTTCTTGAAAATCTCTTACAGACATCTTAGGAATGGGGTGTGGTCAATTGTTTAAGGTTAAAAGAGTTGCTGTTTGAGGATGTCAGGTAGTGCATTCCGGGCATTGACCACTCTGTTGCTGAAGTCGTACTTTCTGCAGTCAAATTTGGAGCGGTTTACATTGAGTTTGTATCTGTTTTGTGCTCTTGTATTGTTGAGGTTGAAGCTGAAGTAGTCATTGACTGGTAGGACATTGTAGCAGATAATTTTGTGTACTATGCTTAAGTTAAACTGTAGGTGGCATAGTTCTAGGTTGTCCAAGCCCAAAATCTCAAATCTGGTGGTGTAGGGTATTCTGTTGCGAGTAGAGGAGCGGAGGACTCTTCTCATGAAATACTTATGGACTTTCTCAATTGTATTAATGTCTGATATACAGTGCAGATTCCAGACTGATGAGATGTATTCGAGTATTGGTGTAGCATGTTATAATATGTTATAATATTATAATATGGTATGGCATGTTGAGAGCCATACTGAAAAAGGTGAGGCTATAATTCAAGGGGGGGATGGCGGGAGGGAGGGAGGAAGGAAGGAAGGAAATCTCTTTTCATAGAGTTTGATTTCTGTCTACACCATTCACCTTTGTCCTTTCCTTGTCTTTTAAATGAGCTGGAATCCAATTTAAACCACCATGAAGGATGAGAACATACAGAGAACTTTGTTATAGCAGGCTAGACTTCCAATCAAGGAAGCTAACTCAGACAAAATAATTCAAAAGCAGCAGAATAACATCAGCAAAATTAAAAATCAATGCATCCATTGTTCAGAACTATAAAAATAGATTTTAAAGTATTCTTTTAAATACTTCAAAAGAAAAGCAATGCAAAATTTGGAAACTAGCAAAGTTCTCTCCCCCCCCAATTCTAAGTTGCAGCACTGATTTAAAAGGATCTTTTTAAAAATGCATATTCAAGATTAATGATATTTTTCAAAACCATGGAAGTAGATAGATATTAAGTGGTGCAGCAGTTGGGATTAATTCTTTCTTTCATAAAGCATCCTCCAGATATGCTCCGGAATTTTCCCCTAATTTTCCGGTATGCTTTTGGAGGGTGTACAAGCTGCTATAGAGTGAGAGAAAGCCCTTTTCCATTAGCAGCATCTGTTTTGTTCATGGCTACACACATGCGGGACTGTTAAATATAATCTCATGAGTAAATCTGTATTGAACATGAAAAGAAATATGACTCAGGAAATACTCTGTGGAGCTTTGACAGTTTTAAGCTAGGGACAGGCAAGCTGCTACGCTCCAGATATTTTGGACATAAATCCCATAATCTCTAACCAGCATGACCAATGGTCGGGGGGAATTGATATGTGTCCTCCAGATCTTTTTGTTTATATGCCCTATATGCCTCCATTTATTTGAAGGTATCCTCTCTTTTAAAAACTGTCCGATCAACACCCATAAAAAAGAGCTGGAATCTTGTCTCTTAATTTGCAAGCAGGATGTGCAGCAAAACATACAGGTTACTTATTAGTAGGCTATCTTTCTTGTTACAGCAATAGTAATAATAATAATGATAATGTTGGTAATGTTGATAATGATAATAATGTACCTTTACCGAGGCACAATACAAAATAAGCAACCCCTCCCCAAGTAATGACAAATTGATCCAATAAAATTTGCGTAGAACTCGGTACACAAATATTATTGTTCCAGCTGAAAACAGTTGTCTGAGATAAGACTAAGACTTCTATATCCATAATTATTAAAATGGGTGTTAATCTGGACCATGCAGTGAAATAAGAGTAAGTTAGAACAACCAGTACCTATATGAACCTGCTAATCAAATAAAAAAGGTCATTTACTCTCTATTAAAGGCTGTCAGATTTCCTCAAAGAGAAAGGGAGTTGATCCCAGTTTTATGGGTGAGATCCCTCAAGAAATTTAAGATGTGCATTTGTACATATGAATCAATGTGCAAATTTTATGCAAATTGAAATCCTCTTTTCTTCCCTTTTACGTAACAGTGTAGAAATAACACTGTCTTTTGATTCTTCCCCTGAGCCAATGAAGTAGATTATGATGTTTTGGCTGTATGTGAGGAGTTAATGACTGATTGTACCAATCCTGCATAACAGTAAAGACTAAAATAATCCTAATAGAGACAAATCTTGAAGACCCATGTTGACAGGTTCCTTCAACAACAGTACAGATCTGTCTAGAAAAGGGAAGAAGGGCTTGCAGAGAGTGTAGTTACTGTCTAGTTATGCTTCCCCTCCACCCATAACTGAAATTTTAGCAGCATGGAAAAGTTTTTGATATGTTGTGGGACATTAGACACTAGATAAATTATCAGGAAGGCTGTGCAAGGACATTGGCATTTAAGCCTGTCAACCCGATTTTAAGAAATAATATAAAGTGGTCAGGACAATGGTGGAAAAACTGACTTCAGCCAATGGCTGGAGAGATCCAACAAAATTGGTTTATTAAGATAGCATAGGAATACAGTGATCAGTCAAGGCAGGAGTCCTGATGTCAGAGAGCATTGGCCCTATGTAGGTTCCATCACATTAGATCGTATTCTAAAGATACTGTAAAGTAACTGTTGTTTTGCAATTATCAAGGTAAGGAAGTAGATGGCATTATCTTTGAAAGGTGAGGCTCCTTGTTTAGAGAAGAAAAATCACAACATATAGGGCAATAACTTATCAAAGACAGTGATCAAGTTGAATTGGCCTTTTATGCGGTGAGTCACCTTGTTCTATAAACATGGGAAACTCTGAACGAGATTATCACCTTTATCCTTGAGTAAATCGGCACAAGTACATTTCAAAGCCTCCTTTAGGCACAGAGAGGATAATACGTAGCAAAGAATTGGGGTTTTGCTAGTATCATAAAGATGTCAGTTTAACCTTGCTTTTATATGAAGTAAGGGCTGCATAGCTCAGCAAGCAATGTTATGCAAGATGGCGTAAACTGCTACAGCCTTCTAAATTCTTACAAAATTATTGTAGGGAACTGGACTAGAAGACTTCCAAAGACCTTCCTTCCGACACTGGTCTTCTATGTTCAACTTTCTATTGCTTCTAATGCTACCACAGGACCTGCCTGCATTAGCACTTTCTTCCTGCTCATATTTTATCTGTGACTGAATATTTTATCTGTTATAAATGTCTGACATTCTTCACTAGATAATTCTTATCAGAAGTTCTTGGATTTCATGTTAGTTTTTGCCTGAGCAGTTTATAAATAGTTAATGTAGTTGCCCTAAACGGTTGCCTGTAGGTGGAAACCTGATCACTAATCTCTAAAATATTTTTCTATATAGGAAAACCTCTGGGCTCTGTGTAGGTTACACACGATTTTACAGAATTAAAATGGAATATGTATATAGAGTTGCACCTAGTAGTTTTTCTTTTCTTTGGAAAAATACTTCGCTCCCCAGAAATCTTTGATTGGGAGTGGGGCAGAAAAAAAAATCTTCATTAATTTGTCTTCTGGGTATTTTGCAGCAGGCCCCACCCTCAGTGATGGTCATTTTATGAGAATGACCACAGCATGATATTGATATGATACAATTTCATATTCCCTTTAAAAAAATTTGTGCTCTTGAACCAATTTGATACTGAATTTAGTCTGGCTTCATTGTCTCTTCATATCTGTTTGTGACATATCCCAGTTCAGAGTAGTTTTGTTCTATTTTATTTTATTATTCATGAATCAAATTTATACAGGCACCCATCTCACGGTAAGTGACTCTGGGTGGCGTACAACAGTTACACATGGTTTGTGTGTGAACTTTGCATTTACCTATGATGTTTTTTCTTCCAGCATTTTAAATATATATGTTTTATAGCTAATGCTTTGCATTGCAATTTGCTTATTTCTCCTGTGTTTTCATTATGCTTTTTATAGGTTGCTTCAAGTTCAGTTAACGAAGGGGTAGAAGTAAAAAAATAGGTCAAACAGAAATAATACATCTTTGAAAGTTGGGCATCTGCCATAGCATAAACTTGTCAAGTAGCATTAAGCATAACACCACCTCCTGCCTTCAGCTTCTGAGCTGTAACATGGGGCCAAGAACGTGGATTATGCAAGGGGGCCACGCTGCATCCCAGGATTCATTGGGTTGATGCATCATCTGCTCTACAAAGGGTTGAGGAGGGTCTTCATCTGAAGCTTGGTCTCTAAGCTGGCTTCTAGAGGTTCCTGGAAACCACTTGGATTGGAAGGGTGGTTGCTGCACCTTTCCTGCTTTGCAATTTTGCTCAGTTCAAAGACTTCATTGAAGCGAAGGGCCCTATTGGATCTCCCAGCAGTATGGGACTTCTGAGAAAGAAATGGTGAACAGAAGATGGCTCCAAAAAAGGTGTGTCTGACGACTGCAATGGAATGAAAAATGGCTCTTTAATAATTCCTCCCTGGACAAGGAGAGGACTTGAGATAGCCCACAAATTGCACCATACAGTTGCTTCTTGTAAGGAGATCTCAAGGCAGCAATCTCAAACAGGTTCAGAGCTCTGGAAGATAAAAGAATAACCATTTTGATCAAACTTTATTAAACTATAGTCATTACCTTGGAAAGGACACTAAGTTCTCAACTTTCTTTTCTGATTGGTTTTGGAAATGGATTGACAAGTTTTACAGCATCAGTTGAGTTTCCTTCAATACTTAGCAAAAGAAATATTAACTATAAGTTTCAGGTTTTTTTAAATGAATTTTAGAATTCATTATAAAGAATCCTTTTAGGAAAAAGTTTCTGTTTGAAAAAAACACAAAATAGAGATGACTTTAAAAATGGGACAGTAAGTAGAAGGAATTAAAGATTACAATTAAAGAAGAACATTCCAACTTAATTTATAATTACAAAATGAAGTAAAATATTTTAACATTGGACATATTGAAGGATAGTTTTGAACAATGGTTCCAAAAGTTAGTGTATGCCTTTGTAGCTAGATTGTGTCTAGAAGGTTATGGAAGAGGAACAAATTCTATCTGACACAAATGAAACAGAGTTGAAAGGTGATTTAAAAATAACAGGCTACAAGAGTGCTGTGGAAAAAGATGTTATTTGGACATGCAAAAAAAACTGGCTGATTGATGTCTTAGTAATAAAAAAAGAATATACAAACAACAAACCAAAAGTGCAACTTAGATAAATTTTCTACATTGGATTCACAAAATAAACTTGTTAAAGTTTCAAAGAATTTTGTGGGAAGGAACAAAGAAGAAATGAAAAGAAATCTATATTACTTGATGACACTAAAGATCAAGACTGTTAGAAGTAAAAGGAAGGCATATAAAGCTGGTTTATTTGATCATATAAACCAACTTGGCTAAAATACATATTTTGTTATCTCTGGTAATCCTTAATGGATTTTTGCTGACATCAGGGCTGAAACGATGAGGTTTTATGGATTTGTTTATGGATAAAGGATGAGATGTAGGAAAAATAGATCATACGTTGTATTTTATGAGATGATGATAAATTACTAAAATTATTTGCACTTGAGGATGGGAAGTTATTTATATCTCTTTTCCTTTATGTTTTTCTTCTTTTTCTTTTCTATTTCTTTTTCTCTTTTTCCTTTCCCCCAACCTTTTTTTCCTTTTTTTAGTATTGGTTTTTATTGTTGCAATGACAATTCTTGATAAAATTACTATAAAAAAATCTCCCAGCAGTATGACTAATATGTCTTTATATATAAGTAGGTCATGTTCAGATGTAAGTAGTCCTTGCTTAGTGACCTCAGTTAAGACCATCAATTCCATTGCTAAGAGACGTAGTCACTAAGGGAAATATCACGTGTCTGACATATTTACAGCATCACTTTGGATTTGGTTGTTCAACAAGTCATTGTTAATCAAAACATTAGGTGACCATAACTCATCGTTGTAATCCTGGCTTCTTCATTCACTCTGGTTGTTTGAAGCTTGTTGGAAGTCTAAATGGCATCCACGGGATCTTGGGATGCTGCAAAGATGATAAATGCCTGCTGGTTGCATAACTCTGACTCCTACCCTTTTGAATATTCTTCATCCTCATAGCCTTCTCAAAGGTCCTGAAATCTTGGCTTTGTCAACTGGGTTGTGGCCCCGATGGAGGCATCTCATTTTGGAGGTTTCTAGGATACTAGTACAAGATCTCACTTTCACTCTGTCTATATAGTGTCTTTATCCATTTCAATATTAATTTTTAATGTTTTAACTTTTATTGCCTAATGTTTTAACCTATAATTGTTTTATTCTGCTATTTATAGTTATTGTAAACTACCCTGAGTTGCTTGGCAGAGAGATGGGCAGTATAAACTTTCCATAATTAAGTCTTCATCACATGACCATGGGGAGGTTGTAACAGTTATAGATGTTAAGAACTGGACATGTGTTACTTTTTCAGCGCTGTCATAAATTTAGATAGTCATTAAACAAGGAAATTGTTAAACAAGGTCTACTTGTAATGCAATATTCAATTAAGTGCAATTGTAAATTGATACCAAATTGCATTTAATCCAAGCCAAAATTCAGTGCTAGTGCATGCACAAAACAATACAAATTTAAAAATTATTATTATATTTGACCAAAAAAAATGTAATTTAACTATATAATGATGGTCATAATAATGCTAAAATAGGACAAGATATTGGTATGCTGAAATCTATAATAGATTTTTTTTGCTTTCTGTATCTACTCTATAACTTTGTTAGTCATACATTTAAATTTTATGTATGTTCTTTGTATCAAATAGAATAGATTAGATTTGATTAGATTTATTGGGCAAGAGTGATTGGACACACAAGGAATTTGTCTCCATTGCATAAGCTCTCAGTGTACATGCAAAACAAATCATCATCATCATCATCATCATCATCATCATAACAAAGGATAATCATAATAATACCAACAGAGAAGGTAGTAAAACAGATGAGAAGAATAAAAGTGATACAGCCATACTACCTGGGTAATATACTCAGACATGACAGAACTGTAGAAAAACAACTGTTTACTGTAACATTTCATTAGTATATGTACAAGATTAAAAAAAAATCAGTGCCCATTTCCATTGAACTGAAACTAGTTATCATATTTTCCATAGAAATGTCACTTCAGATAGTGCAAATTCAAATAATGTGGTCAGTTTGTAGAATTCATGAGCTGTATTAATTGAGAACTACCTGTACAATCATAAACTTTGCAAAAAATTGTCCCTGAATCTTTTTCTTTTGAAAATAACACCGAGGAGAGTTAAATGGCCCTCAAAGGAGGGAAACTTCTCTCTTCCCCCCCCACCCCTTGGAAGTTCTTTGCAAAAACATAACCAAATTTACCTTGGGCCGTCCGATATACATAATTTTTTGAAGATGCAGCATGCTGAGGAGGATATTAAGCTAAAAGAAGAACACGGTTGTGTTATGGTTTTTTTTTTTTTAATAAAATGATCAGTGGAATATTCAGTAGGGACGGCTGATGGGTAAACCCCCCCCTGAAAGCTGGGGAAATTGTAACTCAGGATAAAATTTGCAAGGCGCTTGGGAATAAAACTATATCCTTATTAGGATAATTGTCCTGCTCCAAAATAGAAGTCCGCACTGATTGAAAAAGAACAGTATCAAGAATCCATAATGCAAAGTTGGAGGCTGAGCTGTGAAATCAAATTTTCTTGGTTATTTTGTCTTTTTCATGTGGCCTCTGCCCTGATGTTAAATTACTCCAAAGTTTAAAAAATGATGTTCATGTTGTTATTCATCATTCCTAGCTACAAATCACCTTTGCTTTTCTGCTGGTAGAAGAGTCAAGAAAATATGACAAAAGAATGCCTTGTGCATTGACATCAGAGGGGAAAGAAAATACTCTCGGAAAATTTCATGCTGCTAAATCTCCACAGATTTACACTTTTATACAGTCAAATTAATGCAAAACCCCCAACGTAAGGGTTTGCATTTTGAAAATTTGGGAGGAGTGTCATTCCATAATAGTAATTATTGGTTTTATATTATTTTTTCACAGGGGAACTGATCACAGCTGCCTATGAGCTTGGAGTGAGTATTAGTTGTATTGTTTAATCAATGCTCTCATTAACAGTTTTAGGAATTAAGGAAGTTTAATTAAGCATGGAGTTAAAGTAGATTAATATATTTTCAAACCACAGTTTTCTAACTTATAAGTACGGCACACGACAATTTACTCCAAGTTTTAAATCCAATTAAACTAAATTATAAAGTAAAGGCTTTACTGTATATACAGTAGCTGGCTTATTATCAATCCAAATTTTGTATAAGCTGGAGAGAATAAAAATAAATCGGGTTAACAATTTTAATAAGTTTTATTATTCAATAAACTTTATTAAGGCGCATGATCCCCTTTAGGCAAAACCTTAAGGACTGTCATCACGGTGGTAATCCGATAGCAGTGTGGTCTTTCAACTTGCTAACCAATAAAATAGTTCAGCATCTGTTTTTCCCCTCTTTTCTCTCTTTTATAATTGTATAATAAAAAGAAACCCAGCCTTTTGAATGGCCGGAATACATGCTGAATTCAGACTTCAAGCCATTTAAGGGATAATAGTAATACGTGTCACCACTTTTTAAAGTGATGTGCTCTCGTCTGTATTTTGTGCATCCACATATGTTAAGGAAAACATTTTGCTGTATTTAAAATTAGCACTGAACAGAAGTGTGTGTGTGTGTGTGTGTGAGAGAGAGAGAGAGAGATGCTTTTTAAGGCATAGTACTCTTAACAGTTTATGATTAAGCTAAAAAGAAAGCTGTTTCTCCATTAGATTGACATTGTGACATCTCAAAACAGAAGCCTTTTGTTTGTTTACAGGTTGCTCATCCTCCAGGTTACCCCCTCTTCACTCTTTTGGCTAAGCTGGCCATTGAGCTTTTCCCCTTTGGTTCTGCTGCATATCGTGTCAATCTCCTCTGTGCTTTGTTGGGGGCAGCTGCAGCATCGCTTCTGTTTTATACAGTTGTCAGGTACAGTAGATCCTATGGGTGCTTTCCAACTTTATTTACACACACACAAACATGCACACTATTGGATTTCAGACTGCATCACATGCAATATATTCTGTGAATCATCCTTACGTTAAATGAAACCTGTCAAGTGAAATATCAATATACCAGAAAGGATATTTTTCTGTGATATAATATTGCAGTTAGGTGTAAAAGTTCATGATAATTTGATGGCTTTTGCATCTAGTGGGCCATTAAACTAGCAGTTCCTATGGCGTTGGCTCCAGACTGTTAATTGATTCAACTGCCTACTGTTTACATAATTTCAGTTGGCCATTTGACATTGAACTTATCGGGTGGGGCGGGGAGAGAAAAAACAATATGAAACACGCAGAGCACAAAACTGCCAAACTAATTTATTTCAGGAGAGTGATAACATTGTTCTCTCTTATTATCATACATCAGTGACCAGGTTTATCTAACCAGAAGTAACAAAGTTTGTCATTAAAGAAAGATGCAGATGGCTTTAAAATATTAAACAATACAAGTGTCAACTGTACTGACAAACTTTTTAATTGTTAGTATTACAAAATGGAGGCAGATGCCTCTTGATGGTGTTTATTCTGTCTGTTTTACCTGTGTTGCGTACAGTAAGCAAGAAGTGGTACTGATTGAACTGCATGGGATTAAATTAAAGTATGAGAATTGTGCAAAAAGAAAACCACAGATGACTATGTAGCTGTATGAGCAGGATTGTTGGACATTGTCTGCAAAATCTGCCTTTTTCTGCATTGGGTGCTGTGTTCTAAGCATACAAAAACAAGAACAACTGGTACTTCATTACTTTTGCCCATCCTTCTGTCTTCTGATCCTCACACAAGATTTCTCTGCATACTATTATAAGTCCTGATCAGGAAAGCTTTCTCCAGAGTTTGGCAGCTTCTCTTATGCTCCTTTCATTTGTATTTTGCACACACTAGAAATTATTCTCTATGCTTTAATTCAGCAGAGCAGACGCAGGGGTGAATTTCTCCCTTTTAATTGGGGATGACCTGTGGCATATATACCAGACATAGCTAAAGTTGTTCAAGTCAAGCTCAGATGCCTGGTGACTTTGTGGTTATAGTGACATGTTTTCCAGGCAGACTTGACTCCCAGGGATAACGTGGAAAAGTCCATGCAATTTTCTAGGCATCATTTTTGAAAGCGATTTGCCACTGTTTCCTTCTTGGGTCTGAAATAGTGTGAGTCATTCACACTTCATCATCTAGTTGACTTTGTGGCTAAGGTAGGATTATAACTCAAATTTCCTTAGTCCTAGTCCAGGGCCTTACTCACTGGTGCAAATTGGCTCTCTTGACTACATGGACACATCTGTGTAGGAATTTTTTTGGGGTGTGTGTGTGGTAACAATAGAAAAATGGATTGCTTATATATATAAATACTATAAATACTGAGTCCAATCTTATTTAACTTTAGATTTTGATCAAATTTGTGGGGTCTACCTAGATCAGGAGTGTCAAACTTATGGCGTTACGACAGCATCACATGACATATTAGGACTTTTCCCCCTTTGCTAAACTGGGCATAGGCATGGCCAGTGCATAATACATCTGGTCTGCTGGCCAGGAGTTTGACAGTCCTGACATAGATGGGATGGGCAACAGTTCATTTTTTCTTCAATAATTTTAATAAATTTAGCAGCTGCTCAACTCCTGAATAACACTGAGTGGCTTACGTTATCAGTCTGATAGTAGCAATACTGTAATACTTAAATGTTCATAGGCTTTAATTGCATGCCTGACTATGAACTGTCTAGCAGCCCTGCAAACTACAGTTGTGCTATTATGCCCCTTCTTTCAAATGGGGAAATTGGGAGAGGCAGCCTTGCCTAAGTTACCCTATTGAATTCTTTGGGAGATAATATTCGAATGGAGGGCTTACATGATTGCCAATGTAATTATCTGTGTGCATTCTGGGACCATATGGATAAACCCAATCATAGTAATTCTGTCTATCCAAATGTGATCGTTGTTCTTAGTTGATCATGGATTGGTTAGGAAAAACAGAAAACTGAACCCATGTACAAAGGTTGGGGGTTCATATGCAAACCCCAAGTGAGAGAGATTATCACATAAGAGTAGCAGCTCCTATTTCTTTGTAATTAACTGTGAAAAGTATGTTTTATTTGATATAGTGAACATTTTAGAACATTTAGATGGGGTATACTAATGACTTGAGGGCAGTGCCCTTCAATGTTGAGGATACCCTGAAATTCCACTCCAGTGACTTCACTTGTCCCATATTTAATGGAGAACTGGATTGGTTTGCAGACATTAAAGATTATTACCACATAAAAATTATTCTGAAAGCATTCAAAATACAGGAAGCTTGATCGCTTCCCTATCTTCCCCCTACTCTATAATGTTGGAGAATATTTACTTTTACTTTTACTTTTACATTGGTCTTAATTAAGGGATTGCAGAAACCTCTTGGGCAGACTTTCTAATCTTATTTAGAAAATATAGTTAATCGTTGCAATAATCCCATTTTATGGGTTGGGAACTGAGGCTGACAGATACTGTGTTGCCCAAGGCCAGTCTGTTAAAAAAATGTTCTTGGCCAATTAATGTCCAAGCATTGAGTCACCACTGTCTACACGCCAACACACATTGGGTCACCCTGGCCGTTATGATAGGTTTCTGTACTTTTATGAAAAGATGAAAATAATGCCCCAACAATGCCTGGGAATATTTAGAAAGGAGTTGTATTTCTCAATTACGAGGACGAAAAATATGTATAATAATAAAAATCCCATGGTGCATAAGAGATAGGCTGGGAAGGTGAATGCCACCTCAAAATAGAGGGATGGGAAGCGTTAGGAGTCTTTGAATGTTCCTTATTACACACACATCCTTTTCAGTTGAATAAGGATTAACATCTCGTGTAATGATAATTTGAAATCCAAACCTGTACTGTACTTTGCCAAGCACTCTTGCGATCTTTGTTAAAATTAATGCAGGGCAAGCGGGGAAGAAGGCTGGGTGGATGGTTTTCTGATTTTCTTTCCTTGGCTGGTTAAATGCTTTCCATACTGCCTGCCTGCAGGGAGAACTCTCTTTTAGTCCCTTATTTGCTTAAATACACTTCCTTATGATTTTATGAATAGGACTTCCCCTATCAGATAATTCATCCTTAACTAATTTTCAGTGTACTGTAGTGCAAAGAAAGAGGGTTAAAAATAATAAGAGGCCCCAAAGCTTTTGAAGGAAAATATTTAAAGAAGAAACTCTCTCAAGGCAACGATGCTTTTTGTCAGTTAGTAACAGTACTGAGCATATATGTTAGGGAAGAATAAATATTCCATTAGTGGGCGTGATGATGGGGAAATCGTATTGAACTCATTTAAATTAATCTTTAATGCATTCCAACTACTACTGCTCCTTGAAGCGATCCACCTTCATCCTTCACCTTTTTTAAGTTCCCAGGCTGAAACCTGCAAAGGAATGGCATTGGAAATGGGGTAAATTTTGTTGCATTTTGGTTGGTTCATGGGAGGTGAAGAAATAGGCAAATTAATTGGTGGCAGTGGGGAGTTTAAAAGTAAATGCCATTAATATTTAGTTGGACCTGTATCATGAATGCAAAGCTGTACAAAATTGGAGGCATACTTGAAATTTGTAGAAGAAAATTCTAGTTCGTTCCCTTCCTTCCTTCCTTCCTTCCTTCCTTCCTTCCTTCCTTCCTTCCTTCCTTCCTTCCTTCCTTCCTTCCTCCCTCCCTCCTTCCCTCCCTCCCTCCCTCCCTCCCGTCAATGACAAAGATAGGTTAATATGCATCTACTGATTTTCTGAGAGAGTTTAGAGTTCCTGATTTGGGGGTGCCACCATTTGCTGGCTTGGCTTTGTGTTATGCTGTGTGTGTGTGAGTGTGTGAGTGAGAGGAAGGGAGGGAAGCTTCTAAAAGCTTCAGAAATAAATATTTGTGCAAGCATTTCTGATTTTGAGGGCTGGAAATATCCCCTCCCAGCAATGTTTGCTGCCTGTACTGTGAGTTTCAATGGTTTATAGATCGTGCCAACTCTATGTGATGCTGCAAAGGAATTTGCATTAACACTATAGATGCTTAAATATTGCTAATATATTTTCAGATTTGGTTGTCAAATCTGCCTTGAGATGGCAGCTGCTGTTTGTGTGCCCATTGCGAAAATCTCGTCTTAAATAAATAAAAATTCAGAGGATGTTCAGGTTCCTTTGGAATGGCTCACCAGTTTGTTTTCAATGTCCGAAGAGTTGCTTCCTTTCCTCTCTACTTTAATGGTTTAGACATATCATTTTAACTGGAAAAAATTCACCGGGGTCTAAAAAATATCCTGGGGCAAATTTATAGACCTCAGACATTCCTAACCTTTACATGATGAGGTAAATCCCCCCAAAAGACTTGAAAGAGTTCCCCCCCCCCTTGGGGAGGTAGGTGGGACGACAAAAAACCGCTGTCCATTCTGTATCCCGATAGATGCTGTGAATATGGATGTCTCTAATTTTTTTTAAAGATGCCAAAATCATAAAGGATGCATCCTTCAGGAACAATGCAGTTCAAGTGGGAAATCTGTTGCCTCATCAAACAATACAGCCCCCTTCAGAAAGGAACAAGCCATCTCTATGACAATTTGTGGAGAGAGTGGCCTATTGATTCAGTGGAAGAAGACATTATACAGTGTCACTCGGGGTTGTTACAATTTCATTTGTCGGGTGACCTGAACTTAACCTTCTAAAAACCTTTTTCTTCTTTGTACATAACACCGTCCGTCCTCGTGGGTTTTCTGCACCAACAGTGGAGTACAGTGAAGAATTACAGCTGGGATTGTTGTGGGTTTTGTTTCTTAAACAAACCGCCTCTCCCGACTACATGTTTTCTTCATTTATACGCTATGTAAATCAGTTCTTGTAATAGATTTGTTCCTTTTATTGGCATATGTTTTGAGACATCACTTAAGTTTCATGTTGTTGCAGATCACGATAGTTTCATTTTAATGTTTAATTGGGCGACACTCTTGTAGAGTAATTCATTCCTGCTTAGGAGGACATTGTTCTACATGTGGATTAGTGTTAAGTGAATTCTGACACTTTGTTCTTCTAATCAGATTTTCAATCCTGCCAGGTAGCAAAGCTTTTTTTTCTCCTCCCCTCCAATTTGATTCTGTTTTTTCAAGCCTCCCAATTTCCTTCTATATTTGTCCGAAATCGATAATTTTCAAAAGATACTTTTAATTCCCTCCCTTAAGGTTGAAGATTTTAATTTCAGCTGTGGGGGAATGTTCTGTTATTGCTCAATTCTAAAATGAGATATTTCTTCTCTACTGTCCTTTGCTTCTCTAAAATTTGGTTGCTTGTAAAATCACAGTTTATATGGCAATGATTTACATGGATGCATTGATTATTTTGTTTCTTTGTGACAAAGCAGGAAATGAAATTTAAGCATTGTTTTTTGTGTTGTGGCTTTAGAAGTTTTGACAAAGCGATGGAGTGTTACTGAAATCTGAAAGTCTTATTTTGCTGACAAAAAATGTCATGTTTTTATGTAAGAGACGTTTTGATTGCTTCTTCTTAGCTGGGGAGGATGTGGTGGGTAATTTGCATTATCACTGTTAGCAGATGAGAAATAGACATTATATCCCAAATAGCAAAAAAAAAAAAAAAGTCTTGCCAGCATTTTTCAGAATTAAGTTGTCATTGTTTAATAAATCTCTTGTTAAGGATTTGCAGTTATAGCGGTATATTTAGCATTTTCCAAGGATGCTGAGAAATGGCATTTTCATTCATTCCATGTACATTTGGAATTGCATAACAGATATTAGACCATCAGAACATTTTCATGTTTGCTTAACAGATGAAAAGAAGGATATAAGCATAAATTGAAAGTATGCGTAACTTTTTGCTGTAACTCAAGCCCTATTATGAAATTCTCTCTACTTCATTTTCAAGATGCAGTTGTGAGCCAATGTAGAGAGATGAAAAAACAAATTTAAAAAGGCTTGTCTGGCTTTTGTTTTAATTTTTAGTTTCTATTTTTTGCAAAAGAAGTGGAAGTTTGAATACTGGAAATGAAGCTTGCTTTGTATAATAGCAAGGATTTACAGGGGCAGCTAAGCAGAATTGATTCTTTGGCTGTTCACACATTCACACACATAGCCGAAGTCTGAAGCAAAAGGAATAATAAGCATTCTGTTGGGTGCATGTATGTGAATGAAGAACATAGTAGTCTCACAGGAGACCTATAGTATTTCTGACAAATGGCTGTCCAGCCTCTTTTTAAAAGCCTCTAGTGATAGGACACCCACAACCTCCGAAGGCAGTTCGTTCCACTGGTTAATTGTTCTTAATGTTAGGAATTTTCTCCTTAGTTCTTGGTTGTTTTTTAACCTTAAGAAATTTCAGGTGAGGCGTTACAGTACATTTGGCTTTCTTTTGGTGCTTCTTCTACCATTAGGACTTCTGTCCACAGGACTATGGTCTTCCTTTCTTCCTTCTTGGCAGAGAGTTTGTAAGTGAGCTAAATGATGTCTGGGCCATGCTTCTCTCAATTTCCTTCTATTCTTAACTGCTTACTATGAGGGAAAGTGATTGGTCAGGTTTTCAACTGTCCCAAAGTGTGTGAGTTTGTAGTTCTAATTATCAATGTAATTTTCTTCCTTTAGCAAACACGTTAGGGGCCAAAACATGTTTGATAAGTTAATAAGTGAAGCAACAAATTTGCTTCTGATTTTACTTCAATTTTCCTTTGCTTTATAGACCTGTGAAGATTGTAAATCTGAGGTTTGTTCACAAAGTTATTTTTTTCATCACTCTTGTAACTGCAAACGGTCATTGAATGAGGTAGTTGCTAAACAAGGACTACCTGTTAGGAGAAGATGAAATATTTATCCATAGCAGGGAATTTATTTCTTTCAAAGGTTGCATTTGTGGCTATTATCCCATACCATTGGAAGCAGAAAATTAAAAATGATGTACCTAAAAAGATTATAGCATATTCCAAAGGTATATTTGGAAACATTTCTTCAGAGATTATTCTAGATAAAGGCCTTTTTCTGGTGTATTGCAAGCACTGTTAAAAATTCCTGAAGAAGCTCATATTTAAATGAAAGTACATTCTTAAGTTTAACAAAGCAAGGATGTGGAATAAAAGACTACAGAAAGCTCTTGTATAAATTTCTCTTTTAGGTGACTATCTACTCTAACCTTTTAGCTAATTGATCTTTCTTTCTCCTTCTCTCTCCCTCTCTCTCTCTCTCTCTCTCTCTCTCTCACACACACACACACACATAAGAGAGAGAGAGAGATATATTTTTCTTGAAGCAAATTTGCATTGAATTAGACTTAAGAGTTACATTAAATAAATCTTACCCCCATCCATCCTAATTTGCATTTACTTAAAAAAACAGACACAGTTTAGGTTTGAGGATATCAGCCTCATTTTGAAAGTGGGCGAGTGGAGTGAAAGGAGAGGGGAAAAAAACCAGGCCAACTTATTCCCTTTCTCTCCTTAAAATAAAATTAAAAGAGAAAGACTGAAGAGCCCTTTCATGACAGCTAGTCAGAGTTAGAATTAGTTCAAGGAAATGTTAATAAAGCACTGCCTAGTCTAATCCTTTTGATATCACCAGGTATCCTCCTGTTCATGGGTTAATTGCTTTAAAAGCAGAGGCAATATTCTGAAGGGTGGGCCGCTTCACCTTTTCACAGCTGTTCCCATTGAGTGACAACTAAATCCCATGTGTAAGATGAGGAAGAGCTCAGTCTCCAATTGGGAGAAAATTTATGTAAACCACAATCCCTTCAGAATGTGTGGAAGTCATAGACTTTCTTGATTTACTCTGCTTTTCCCAGAAAGCTCCATTGTTCCCTTCCCTAAGTCCCATCAACCCTTTGTAGCAGAATATCACAGCCGCGGCAGATAGCTTGAAATATATAAATGCTATCATAGCTCTGATTAATAGCACCGCTTATGAGTCAGGTCTGATAACGGAGCTGCTCTCCACTCAATTTCAGATACCGCTAATGGAATCTGTCTTCTGCAATTGTAATGTGAGAAGGTCTAATTTGCTATGGAGCTTGGATCTGTCAGCAGTAGGGGATTGTGGGGTCAGGAGGGAGCTGCCAGGTTTTTGCCCTGAAGCTTGTATCTCTAGCTTTCAATGGAGCAGTCCCCTGCCTGCCAGGGAGCTGATAGGCCCTCTGTGGGGTTTATGCCACTTCTCACAATAGGCCAGGGCTTCCGAGCTCCACTTCATAATTGTGAAGCGAGCTCATATTTCCACAGCTACTCTGCTGCATAATTTCTAATAAGTTGCTGGGTTTTTTAACAAATGTCAGATTATGAAAAGTTTCTTCAATTATCCGGGGGGGGGACCCCCTCCCCCACTTATAAAACATTTAAATTGCTAAATCTGTTCCCTGCCAAGTTTGTCCCCTTCTCCTCTCTTCCTCCCTCTCTGCCTTCACCTTTTCTGTTATTGGCATCCAAGTTCTGCTTAAAGTGTGCCAGTAAAAAAGACGGCTTTTCAAATATACATACAAATATACAAACTGTGTCTTAGAATGATGGACTGGGCATCATAACGCCCCCGGGGCTGCCTGGAGAGATCACTGCCACCTGTAGAGGTATAGTAACCCATCTAATGACATTGTTTTCATCACTTCTGCCCAGGAAAAAGTGGATTTCACTGCAGCAGTGTCTATTTTGATGGTGCTGTTACTTGACATAATACTTCTCAGGAATGTCCCATAAAGGAGCATTTAGGTAAAAGTAATTATCTCCAAACTATATTTTCCCCAAAGCATTTCTGGGCTTTGAATTTGCAGCATTTAGTTGGATTATACCAAGAGAGGTGTAACACAACAAAAAATGCAGAAGGCTAAAACCAAACTTTGTAAACCCGGTTGGAGTTTCCATTTAGCTTTACCGGGGCATTTTCCCAGACTTGAAAGAAGGTGGCTAGAATGTTATACAGAGTTTTGGGAAGGTGAGGAGCAGGAACAGCAACAAATGGCTGTATAAAGTCAGACAAATATAAATACACTGCTAGTTCTTGACTAATGAACACAGTTGATCCCATTGTGTGCTAAGCAAGATCGTTGTGAGTTTTGCCTCATTTTATGACCTTTCTTGACACAGTTGTTAAGTGAGTCACTGCGGTTGTTAAGTTAGTAATGTGGTTGTTAAGTGAATCTGATTTTCCCATTGACTTTGCTTGTCAGAAGGTTGCAAAAGGTGATGACGTGACCCCGGGACACTGCAATCGTCATAAATATGAAGCAATTTCGTAGCATCCGAATTCTGATCACGTGACCATGGGGATGCTGCAACAGTCATAAGTGAAAAATGGCAATAAGTCGCCCTTTTCAGTGCTGTTGGAACTTCAACTTGTCACTGTTGAGGACTACCTGTACATAATATTTCAGAGATTTGCAGTCTGTCTGCCTTTCAACTAATTCATGAATTAGTCCAGATAGTTTTTTTCTTTTCATGAAATAAAAATAAGCTAAACATTCAACAGATGACAGTTATTGCCAAAATAATTTTGGTGTGCTAAACCTGTTTGTCGTTCACATACAATTATATATCTTTCTCTGACTATTACCCCTGTAGGACTTATGTGGTAGGGCTGTGCTGATAACTTAAGGAACAGGGCTAGTAAATCCAACCAAGGAAGATTTCTGAGAGATGACTTCTGCAAGTTCTTTCAAGGCTCTTAAATGTAACTGGTCTGCTCCTGAAGATTTAACTTTATCAAGAATTCCTCAGGTATCTTGCTGCATGCCTTGGGTTCCTGCTTTCTCCTGTTGTCAGTTTTTCTGCTCAGTGCAGGGGTGTCGAACTTGATTTCATTGAGGGCCACATCAGGGTTGTGTTTGACCCTGGGTGAGGAGGGAGGGGTGTGTGGCCATGAACTCCTAGCACTGATGAAAATTCATAAAAATTCCATCCTGGATTCAGAATGATTTTCAAAACTGCCCTTCCCCCACTTTCCTCCCCCCCTCCCACTGGATTCAATTGTACTTCATTTAAATTGCAAATATCTGTTCAGAAGATTCCAGTTCGTACTTCTCTGGTTTTCAGCTAGCTCTTCTCCATTGGTTGGGATCAGATCTGGGAGAGATGATCCTCTTAATTCTTGTTCAGCTTTTTGTAAAATGAGAACAATAAGACCATTTTTGGAGCTTTGCAGTCTTGGTCATGACAGTTGTCCATACCATACCAGTATAGTTAAAAGTTTCATTATTAAGTTTCATCTCTGAAAACTAATGTCCAGAAGAATATTATCCAGATGCTCTACCTCAGGCCTGTCAAAGTCCAGGCCTGTGGGCCAGATGCGTCACGCAATGGACACGCCCATGCCCTGATTTAGCGAAGGGGAAAAAAGTCCCGATGTCACGTGATGCTGCTATGATGACATGAATTTGACACCCCTGCTCTACCTATTCCAGTCATCTATAATACAACTTCAAAGTAACGTATTTGTTGTTTCCATTGTGTTTTTCCCAAATACTGGTTATTTGTGCTCAGATTTCTGGATGTCAAAGCATGGGTATACCTTCACATGTGGCCTGCATTGTACTGATGTATTCAATCCTTGCATTTCGCTTATGAATTTCCTCCCCTATGTTTCACCATTGCCCACTAAATCATATTCATCTCCCTGCATTAAGACTTCTAGTTCTCCCCATTTGTTCTCTACTTGTGAAATAGAAGATTATTGTTTCCCTAAGGAAAGTTTGCCCTGAGCTATTTGGATTCAGAATAAATACATTTTAAATACGTTTCATAGCTTGGGACCAAGGAAGCTTCTGCTCTATTAAGCTTCCTTTCAAGATTTCTTATATGGGGCCATCCAGCAAGCTTACCAAAATATATATGGGAATAATATGTTTTTGTGCTTATTGCATCCTGAGATTGTTAATTGCAGTAAATTTGGCTTATAACAAATTTTCAACACGAAAAGGCTTTTTTTTTTTTAGATCTGTTGGTTGGAATCAGATCTAGGAGAGGTCTTTTCTTGTCTTTTCTTCAGCTTTTTGGAAAATGAAACAATGTGATCATTGAAGATTTTTTTTGATTTTTGCAGTCTTAGCTATGTGGGTTGGCCAACAGAACGTCTAGTCAGATTCTACCACGAAAAACAGCCAACCAGATGCATTTAGGAAGCTTACAAATACAAACAGTCTTTAGTGAGTGGTATTCACAATGTGCTGCCCATGTTTCCAGAGATGTAAATGCCATCAAGGAGCCACTGATATTCTGGATTTCCATAAATACTCATCCCCTCTTGATAACTGTGTAAATTAGTGGCTATCACCAAATTTGATGGCAGTGAATAATATATTGCGGTTAATGTTGTACAAAGGAATACTATTTTTAATCACTCTTGAATTTTCACATATTTTCTTTCTGACCTTTAAAAACAAAATATGCATCACTCTGTACATTGAACTTTGTAAGGTTTTCAGAAAATTTTGAATTGGAAAATTTTTCTATGTAAATAAGCATGAATAAATTATTATATTTGTCTCAGTGTCCATAGCCTGTATAAAAGTATTTAGACTACAATATTTCATGTGAAAAAAAAGTATATTTTGAGGTTTGAATTTAAATAAAGTTAAAACTTTGATATAGAGATGTTTGGGACTAATTCCCGTGAACAAATAAGACCAGTGTGGAACAGAATTAAAGTATTGGACGAACATCGAGGAGACCCAGATTCTGCACCCAGAAAGTGACTGGATGGTTTTGGGAAGATCACTCCTTCGGCCCAACTACCTCACATGTTAGTTGCTGTTGTGGGAAAAATAAAACTTTATACTGTGACTTAATGCAGCGATCCCCAACCTTTCTGGTTTTGGAGAAGGACTGGGAATGGTTACGTGCAGCTGGTGGGTAAGTGTGTGTGTATGTGTGTGTGTGTGTGTGCAGCTCCATTTGCACAAGCAGCAGCCACATACCCCGCCTCTTGCACAGATGGAGCTGCACATTCGCACTCACCCACCACTTCTATGGCCCGGTAGTGGGCTGCAACCTGGGGGTTGGGAATCCCTGGCTTAGAGGTAAACTCATCCTAAATAAAAATATTGTTTATAATACTTGTGCAAGTTGTAGTTCCAGTATCTAGGCACACTGTTTCTTGCATAAAGGCATTTCATGGGCTCATCAAATTGGTAGTGACGGTTGAATCCAACCTCTGCTCAAAGCAAAAATTCATTGAGTTAGAACAATTCAAGACAATGGCAGTATGCTTGGATATATCCAATGAGCGAGAGCCCCCATCACTCTAAACCAGTGTTTCTCAACCTTAGCACCTTTAAAATGTGTAAACTTCAACTTCCACAATTCTCCAGCCAGTTGAAGTCCACACATCGTAAAGTTGCTGAGGTTGCTGAGGTTGAGAAACACTGACCGAGGTTAATTGCTCCCACTCCCGGTTTTTATTCCATATCCAGCTCTCTGAAATAAGAAAGAAGAGGCCCTTATCTTCTCCTACTCCTTTCAGGCATATTGAGGAGCGTATTCCATTCCATTCCAAACAACTTTTCTCTGGGCTAAGCCTCCGTTGCCACTCCAGCCTCTCCTCATAGGGTTTGGTTTTTAGTCCTACATTATCACTTCCATGTTTTCTTGGCAACGTGGATCTGGTTTGCCTTGGCCTATATCCAGGGCAATATTGTTTTCAACTTTCCAGGGCAATTAGCAGCTCTGGTGGTCCCTGGCAATTCCCTCCTTCAAGGACAAAAGCAGGACCAGCCTTGTTCAGCTTCCAGAAAGTGCAGAGCTGACTATGTGTGCGTTTATTTATTTTTTATTTATTTTATTTTGTCAAGTGATTATAAGATAACAAGTATAAGTATAAACATAGTTATGAGTACATGAAATGGAAACATGTAAGAAAAATTAAAAAGAAACAATAGGACAGGGATGGTAGGCACGTTGGTGCACTTATGGAGACTTCCACATTAGTGTTTCTGAACTTCAGCAGCTGTAAGATATGTGGGCTTCCAGCTCCCAGATTACCTCACCCAGCATGCTTGAAATCCACACAACAGTTGCTGAGGCTGAAAAACTCTAATCTAGATAGAAGCTAATAAAGGCAGGTGCATTGAATTGCCTTACGGTGGACCTTGTCTCATAGTATTTTGTAGTTCTAGCATGTGTGAAGCTTCTGTAGTTTTATCAGTATCTTGGGATGCTGTTCTTCTGTAATAACAATCTAATTAGTTATTAATTTAAAATTCAAGTGTTAAAAAATATGCCAGCAGCCTAGGCTTTGGTGGAATCCTGCCAAAAGAATTCTTTTTTTTCCTGATGTTACCATATGGGTTTTGGGGTGATAGCAGGAGAAGCACCATGAAGGTGGCATCTGTTTGTTTGTATTTAATTCTGATGAGTGAGGACTAGTAATAATGGAGGAAAAGATGCATTTTCTTGTTATCTATGTTTGCAGGCTTTCTGGCTCGCAGGCGGCAGGAATCTTTGCTGTGGGGATGTTTTCATTTTCCCGTCTAACGTGGCAATGGTCGATCACAGCAGAGGTTTTCAGCTTAAACAATCTGTTTGTGGGGCTGCTGATGGCACTTTCTGTGCAATTCGAGGAAGCAACAACTGCAAAAGAGAGATCAAAGGTAGCTTACTCGGGATCAAAAGGTTTCAGGAGTGGTTTCCCTTCCCCTTAAGCCCCTGGAGAGTAGGACTAAACTGCATAGGGTGGCTTAAGCCAATTGTTCCTCATGCTTGGACTCTCGGAATATATTGGGGTTGTAACTTGCCAGATGCTGGTTGGGAAGTGGACAAGTTGTATCTTTCATTGGCAGTAGCAAGATCTTGGCCTAGAGTCCTTCCCCTTCACTGGTCTTTTTAAATGGAGGTATGTGGGCCTCTTCATAAGAAAGGTGAGTGTATCGCCCTGCCACTGGTGTGAGTCAAAGTAATTTTTCAAGTTGAGCTTGGGTGTAATCAGGAACTTTCTCTTTGCTAGAGCTGTAGCTTCCTGAAGTCTTTCTTAATATAATCTTCCCCCCTCCCTGATATGTAAATGGGAGCCCAGTTTGTGAGATGGGGGAAGAATGTTCACCTAGGACAGGATAGGCAACACATGACAGTACATGACTCCAGAACAAGCTGTTTTTTTCTACCTTGGAGCCATTCAGTTATGATTGTCCCAAATTTGTGGTGTAGTTTTGCACTCTTCCCTTCCAATCTAAGAAAGCAATAAGATCACACCTACTACAATCTTCAGCCTACCCACTGAAGCCCTCAGTTCTCCTTCCCAAATACTGTGTGCAATCTCTGGCCACCTAAAATAACTTCTAGTTGTCTACTATTGTACAACCCTTGGATTTTCTCATAATCCCAGTTCAGTACTAACCCGTGTACCTTTTTATGAGACCAGCCAAGGTCACTTTTTGGCTTCCAGAATTGTAAATAGGGAGCCATGTGAATAGATGTGGTCATCCTCCACAGCTCTGGCTGCCTTTTGTCCAAGGGAAAAACACAGTATTGGGCCATCATGCTGCAAGCTCCACCCTTTGGGATGTGTATCTCAGCCTTGAACACCCCTGCAGATGCTGCAGTGAGAACAAACTGCTCCATGCCCCAGAATTACTGCAAGAAGAAAAACAATTTGAAAAACCAATTTAAATCCATGGTTAGAATTTATGTTTTCCCTTCTTTTTTTGCAGATCTGTAAAGTGGGTGCCTTCTGTTGTGGACTTAGCATGTGCAACCAACATACCATTGTGATCTACGTGCTTTGCATTGTTTTGTGGGTTTCTTCTCGTTTGTTCAGGGAACGTGTGAGTATTTGGAAGTCTAGAAACATGGTTAGACAGTTCCTTCCCGCAATCTGGCCAACTCTAAGAACAATGGGCAGTTCCAAATGACAACAAACAGCAATAATAATAAATAGGGAAAGATACAGAATTAATAAAAAGTCTGCATCTGTCTGTTTTACATGTGGAGATGAGAAAAATAAATGCAACATAATTCTTTTTGAGTTAAAAGGCAGAGTTGGAATTTTAAGAATACAAGTAAGTCATCTTTGCCAATAACCAAAACTGAGACAGGCAAAACATCCTTTATGCAAATTTATAAATTTGCATAAAACCACATATATTTGCATAAAACTTCATTGATTCTGCTTGTTGGAAGTTGGTTGTGAAGCACTCTTATTGTGATCATGTGATGGTCATAAGCACATGTGAAGTGCCCAAATCTTATTTATGAGACTGTGACAGTCATAAATGCAGGACCAGTCATAAGGATACATTTTCAGCACCATTGTAATGTCAAAGGGTTGCTAAACAGGGCAGTCTTTAACCAAGAACTATCTGTATGTGAGAAAGATTGGAGAGAAAGTTTGGAGGTTGCTCATTCACAGAATAGCTGTCAGTTACTTGCTACTCTTTCTGTTTTTGCTGCCTGCCTGGATGTGCCTTGTTTCTCCTTTTTCTTATTTGATAGCAGATTTCCAAACAAAGTGTAGTTCTACAGATGCCCATTATTTTTATTTCCTAAAGATGTTTTCATGGCTCCCTAGAACTCAAAGACATTACTAAAATAAAGATGCCTTTATAGCATGTCCGTTTCTGGTTCTTTTAATGTTTATATGTTGATATAAAAAAATGAGATGAAACAAGAAAATCTGTTGGTCGCTAAAGATGATGTTTGGAGCACATTGATACTTCCAAATACTTTGGGGTATTATATTATTAATGGTAGAATTGTTATATTTTTGAACAATGTGCAATATGTGCAATATATTTCACTACACTACTTGGTGTTATAGTTCTTAGCTGCCACTGTAGCAATTTGGAAGCATCTCTATGCTCAGCCTTAATTTGAAAATCAGATTCTGTTCTGCCAGTGGAGATTCTCAATCATCCAGGTCATGGTTGTCCCTAGAACTGAAGAAACTTCTTGGATGAAAAGGGTAATATTTCAAGGAAAAAAACCAAGCAAGTTGGTCCAGTTGCCTTTTGAAAAGCACCTTTGGGACAAATTCTGTTTTACAAATCAGGAACGGAAAATGAAGAAGGCTCTCAACAAGTTTGCAAAAACAGAACTGAAAGCCAAGATCACCTTTCTCTTTCCTAAAAAATTTTATTGAGATAGCAATAGCACTTAGACTTACATACCGCTTCATAGTGCTTTACAGACCCCTCTAAGCAGTTTACAGAGTCAGCATATTGCCCCCAACAATTTTGGGTCCTCATTTTATCCACCTCGGAAGGATGGAAGACTGAGTCAACCTTGATCCTGCTGGGATTTGAACTGCCAAATTGCAGGCAGCTGACAGTCAGCAGAATTCGCCTGCTGTACTGCACTCTAACCACTGTGTCACCAAGGCTCATAACATCTTTGGCCTCTTGTTGTATATTTAGAGATTCCAAAGCTGGTCTTTTTGTTTGGGTTGAAACAAGGGCCACTGGATTCCCTTTTTAAAAGCACTCCTAAATGGAGATGTACTCTGCAGGTAATGCTTTTTGTAGATCACATTTAATAGTTACTCCACTTCAGTATCCTTGGTTGGTTCATGTGCTTTTCCATAAGAGAAGTCATGTGGTCATGATGACTTGCCACTCATTTTAACAGAAAAAATGATGGCTTTACTCTTTTCTATCTGTCAAGAATTTTTTTAAAGTATGAATCTCTCAGAAAAGGTTATGTGAGACAGTTACAGTAATACCACTATAAATTCTACCCTGAGTTTATAATATTTAATATTTTAAGTTGGCTAACTCAGATTATGTCCCTGTGTAATCCACAAGGTTAGTTGTTAGTCTCTTTTTGGTACCCCTAAGTGGAGGCTTATGGGCTTCCATAAAGGCGAGGATGTCAAAAATCAACAAGATGGAGAGTATTGTGATTGTAATCCTGACCCTTTTGTATGTGCATGTGACATCATTGCACATATAAAAGGAGTGAAACATCCATCACAATGTCCCAAAGATGCTTTTTCAAAAGGCAACTGGACTTTTTTCCCTCTTGAGATGTTTCGCTTCTCATCCAGGAAGCTTCTTCAGTTCTAACTGAATGGTGGAAGGTGGAAGGATTTATATTCCTTGCAGTCATCTGGTTGTTAGCACTCTCAGAGAGTTATTGAGGCTTCTTGGGGGTTTATCTCAGGGCCACCTGAACAGTGCAGATGGGTGTGGAACCTTTTTGGAACCGCTGAAATTGCTGGCAACCGTGATCTGAATCACTGAGAATCTCCATTGACATCCATCACAATGCCATTCCTGCCACCTTGCGGATTTTGTTCCCCATCTACAGATGCTGCTGAGAAAGCTTCAGCCCCTCTACATATGGATGTACCAATTGGTAACGGCCTTTAGAAGATCAGCACTAGACTTTTAAGACATTAGGTTTTAATTTAATTATTGGCGGGAAGCATTGATCAAAAACCATCCACTTTTTAATCATTGCAAAGTGGTTTATCTCCCTTTTGCAGCATTTCTGCTATCTGGTCCTGTCATGGCTTAATTTCAGTGGCCAAAGGTGCCAGTGATGTGATCCTTGGGAGCCTCAGATACTATTTGTTTCAGCCTGAAATTGCCTCCTGCCATGCAGAAAAGATCAGGGTGATGTCATCTTCCACGAGTAATCCACGGAGAATGCCATTTTTAACATCATGTTTTGAGACTCCACATGCAAATTAAGATATCAGCTCTATGTGTCAGTATATTACTTGTTTGCTGCCTAATTTAGAAGATTTATGCACTCTAGGCATCCAACTCAACATATTTACAATTCCGGGTGATATATATCAAAACAATATGGCAAATTAAGGAATGATACTAAAAAGGCAAAAGTCAGTCTTAAGTCCCTCTCCCAGAAGGTGGGATCATCTATCTTGGCCCAATATCTGGGGGGGAAAGCCATCTTTTAAAAACTTGCCTGAAGATTGGGGCCAACTGAAGCTTAGCTTAAGACAAGATTTCTCTGTTCTCTGTCCACTTGCCAGCCCTTTTGAAGTTGTAGCAATTTAATGCAACAGAGGACTTATGTAATGTTGTAAAATGGTTTTTTGTGTGCGTAGGAGCTGACCCTGAACAATGTGCTGAAGTTAAGTTTCTGCTTCTTGGCTGGTTGTCTGCCTTATCTCTACTTGCCTATCTCTGCCTACCTTAATAAAGCCTGCTGGACCTGGGGAGACCAGACAAGCTTTAAAGGATTTATGACCCATCTTCTCCGGGAAGAGTATGGCACATTCAGCCTGGTAAATTTGAGTTTTCCTTTTTTAAGAACAAAGTTCCTCTTAAATACTAAACCTGTGTGATATTGCGTCTTTTCAACTCACAGGTTAGGCTCTGAAAAGGCAGAAGGGATTTCAAATTATTGCCGTTTTTGTTATTTGCCACTTGCGGTTTAATAGTCCTCACACCTGTTCCTTAGGATAGCTGTAATCACTTGGTGACTGGAGAAATCATTTAAATCCCCCTCCAGCTGTTTCAAGTCATGGCATTTTCATTTAACATGAAGGTTAATGCAACCCAGTGGCAGCCTGGAGCTCTCCTTTGGCAGAGGAATGTGAAGGCGGTATGGATCTGTGTCATATCTTTCCTCCGACCCCAGAAATCCACTTCGTATCCCATTGCCAACCTTCATAGGTGGGCTGAGTCAAGACAAGGCAGCTTGCAACTGTAAATATAGGCAAATTGCAATAGGCATAGCAATGCTTTACATGTTGCTCCTAATAAATCTTTTGGTTTCTTTTGAAGCTTGGCTCGAGGCTCGTGATTTAATTAGGGCAATCACCGGAATCCTGACAGCAACTGGTCACCCATTACACTTTCTGTTGGTGGACCTGAACTTCCCGTAAACTCCAGTGGTTTATTGATCTCAGGGTTGAGCTTCAAAAATTTTAGCAAAGGGTTCTCTGCCTGGTTGCTGGGTGGGCGTGGCCATGGTGGACATGGCCTAGTCAGCCTCCTGCACCACAGGGTGGGGGGTGGGCATTTTTGCCCTCCCTGGGCTCCAGAGGCTTTCCTTGAGCTTCCGGGAGGGTGAAAACAGCCNCTGCACCACAGGGTGGGGGGTGGGCATTTTTGCCCTCCCTGGGCTCCAGAGGCTTTCCTTGAGCCTCCGGGAGGGTGAAAACAGCCTCACTGGGCTCTGGAGGTTCTCTGGAAGCCAGAATCGGGCCCATTTATGGCCTTCCTGAACTTCTGGGAGGCTCATTTTTCACCCTCCCCGAGCGTCCATGCACGCCCTGCATTTGGGCCACATGGGGACTCCAGGAAGGGCCGGGGCCAGTCAGGAGTGGGGTTTGGGGGTTCTCCAAAGTGCACAGAATCTTAGCTAAGGTCTCTCCAGAACCCCTGTGAACCCCCAGCAGCCCACCCCTGATTAAACTGCACTGGCTCCCTGTACACTAACTGTATAATTCATATTAGGTAGGTGCATCTTAACTGCTTTTATGTTTTGAAGTTGGTGGCGATATTTTAAACTTACTACAGTACATAATTGATGTGTAGCTTGTCCTTGAAGTGATCAGAGGAACTCAGGCGTTGGACAGGATTATGTTTGGTATTAGCATTTCCCAAAAGGGGTGTTTTGTGTGTGAAGGCCAGTCTGATTGCAGCAGTCAAGCCAGCTTCGGGTCTATCTGGGCATGAATATTCAGTGGATTCTCAGTTTTTCTGACTTAGGACTTTTCGTTGAGTAAAAATGACAGCCTTTGGCCATCTGCAGCTGGCAGGGTTTATTTGCATGACAGCCAGAACATATTTCAGAAAATTTCTGTTTGAACTGGGATGGTGCTTATAAACAGGAAATGATTCCATCAATTTTTCTGTCCCCTTGGTTGTTTTATTGGTAGAAATTGCAATCTTGTACAACTTTATCGTGGTTGCACGTGGTTCATCAGTTGTCTGCAACCCTTTATGAATACATACTTTATTGGCATTAATGAAACCAAAGTAATGAAGCAACTATTAACTGGGAATCTAAAACCCATTTTCAAGAATTTGTCATCATGTAGCTGTCCCATAATGATTGGCACATGTGATGTCAGGTCTTCAGGACTATAAATAGGTATATGTTGGGTGGGTAGGAAGTAAAAGGAAATGAAAAAATCCTGAAACTGTCAAATCAGAACTGAGCATGTTCAGTATTGATTGTCTGAAGATATAGGGGTTATATACTATATATAAAGGGAAAAGGCTGCAATTGAATGGCTGGAGTTCTGAGCAGGAATCCTTAACTGCAATATTTTGCTGCAGAGCCCTTGTTGTTGGTTTAAATAATGCATTGTTTAAGTTAACACCGCATAGTGTAGTTGCAGGCCAGATAGTGACTGAACCCCCTTTGTCATAGCTCAGAATTGCTTGTTCCTGATGAACTGCACGGTTATTCCAGATCCTGGGTGCCGGTGGATTAACCAAAATGGACGGTGTAGCTAGACTATACACTTATAAATAATGCTGATTTTCTTCTTTTCTGTGCAGGCAAAATTGGAAAATGGATCCAGTACGACTGATGTATTGCTGTAAGTGAATGCAAATTGTATGGATTATAGTGTAATTATAAGCGTATCTGACACAAACATTTCCTGTTGCGTTCAGTGGAGCTTATTTGCAGTAAGTGAGTACAAGACTGTCGTTTTAATTTGTCCTTTAGGCCAGGGGTCCCCAACCACTGGTCCCCGGACCGGGACCGGTCCGTGGATCATTTTGTACCGGGCCGCAAAGCTTGGGCACCGCCATCTTGTTTTGACAGCGCTTCCGGGTTTTCGGTTGCTTCCGGGTTTTTGGTTGGAAAGTGGCGTTTGGGTGCTGAAGGAATCCTCGCGCCTTAGTTTCGTCGAAGGGGGGAGTGGCTTCGGACGAAGAGCCGTCCCGATGGTGGTGGAGTCTTGCGTTCCTCAGTTACCGGTCCGTGGAAGAATGAATAATCGTGAAACCGGTCCCTGGTACAAAAAAGGCTGGGGACCACTGCTTTAGGCAATGGAAGATTTAAAAGATTTGGGGAAAGTACTGTCTTGTGATCTTCATCCTATATTCCTTTACGACATCCCAAATGTTTCAAGATCTTAGCAGAAAGAACAAGACACATTTTAAAATGTATATATTTACAAATAACTATTGTATCTTACTTTCCATTAAAAACAATCTCCAAATGGAGTAAAATAAACAAATGCAAGTGCAAGTGTGGATTTAAAAAGGATGGCTTGCAATAACAAGATGGAATGAATTTAGGGGTGAACTTGTGAAAGTGACATGGATGGAAATAACTATTCTCCTGTGACATTGTGAGTTATTTGATTGTGATAGCTAGTGGACCCCAGCCATTTCAGATTCAAGCAAATATTGAAAAAAGGGAAAACAGATATGACCCAGGCCCTGTTTGGGTGTGTTGTTTGACTGGATCTTAGGACGAGAGCTCAGCACTTCCCTTCCAAGCTCCTGATCCAGTGTTTTTACTCTGCATCGTGAAAGCATCCAAAGAGCCGTGGCACAGTGGTTAGAATGCCGTATTGCAGGCTAATTCTGCCAACTGCCAGCAGTTTGATCCTGACTGGCTCAAGGTTGACTCAGACTTCCATCATTCCGAGGTCAGCTAAATGAGGACCCAGATTGTTGGGGCCAATATACTGAATCTGTAAATGGCTTGAGAGAGATGTAAAGCACTATGAAGTGGCATATAAGTGCTATTGTTATCTGCCAGATGTTCTGACACCTGCCTTTTAGCTCTTATGCAACATACGATTTTATAGTGTGTGCCCCCTTCATCTTCCCATGAACTTTTGCTGTCATTATAGTTGCCAAATAATCTTGTTCTCTGGCTTCCTTGCAGTTTTCAGGTGACCCATATGAAGATGGAGCTTTCCCTCGTTGTCCAGATCTTTGCGATTGTGGCATGTGTATGCTGCGCAGTGAGGTACTGGGATTTATTTCAGGCTTAAGTATTTCCAACTTGGTGATTTATTTGGACATCCAGAAAGTTAGACTGAACTAAGTTTCTCCCTGACATGTATGTGTTCAGCTTTGCCTTTTTTAGATTATAACTTTTGGTGGCAGTGTTTATACATGTTTGTGCATACACACACATTTTTGTATGCACACAAATGTGTCACATAAATTTATTGTAGAAGACAAAATCTTCAGGATTGGTTTCATATAGAGTTGGTAACCCTAGATTGAGAAAATGGGGAAGAGTTTGCCCAGGCATGCAGATAGACAGATGTAGATTTATCTGCTCTTAAATTGGGGTATGGGATCATCTTCAATTCAGACTCAATTTTTGTTTTGGTAAATTCAGTATATTTGCTGTATTCAGTTATCTTTTTTTTTAATTAACTTTGAAAAAACTTGTTCATTTATTTTTTTAAAACAACCATGCCCAAATTGTGTCCTCTGCCATAGTTGGGAGTAGCAGAATTGTAGTGTAAACATACTTGGAGGGCAGTAAGTTGGAGAACAGCTGTGTGTGAATTTATTTTTCATGACTTGTTCCAGTTACTGTCACTGCTGTTCACCTCTGCTTTTAATTTGTCTTATATCTAGAATAATGTAAGTAATAGGCTTTATTCATTTTGCAATTTCTTGTTCCTTGTGTAAACTGCCTTTATAAAGTTTTCAAATTATATTTTTCCTTCATTTTAGGCCGAAGACAGAGAAGTCACAGTTGATTTGGCTGTTTACATCAATGTTATTGACATACTCTTTTTTCTTTGCTTGGAGGGCAAATTTGGATATTTCAAAGCCCCTGTTTAAGGGGGTGGTGAGTTTGCTTAATTAAAAGGGATCATTTAAATTTAAAAACAAAAGTGGGATTCTGGAAGGAGGTACCATGCATTTTAGAAACTTGCTTTCATTTTGAAGATTCATATTCAGTGCTATTGTAAACAGCCTCTAAACATTGTTGTTTAAAAGTGGGAAGCACACAAAGAAAAGGTACTTTTATTCCAGACTCAGATATTTGCCTGTTTGGCTTCAAATGGTCTCTCTTGGATCACAACACTTCACTGAGGTCTCTGGCAGAGAATGCTCCTGCTATTTGATCCTATTAACACTGGGAAAGCTGGAAACCAATTTGAAAGTGATGTTGTAAACTACCCAGAATCACTTAGGTTAGATGGCCAGTGTAGAAATTTAATAAAAGTACCTTTTAGATGGGCTACATCATCTTCAAAATCCATAATCCCCTAGAACAGTGTTTACCATCTTATCCATTGCTGGGTTTGTGGACTTCAACTCCCAAAATTTACTGCCAGAGAAGCCATTTATAAGAATTTTGGCAGTTGAAGTCCACATCCCTGGCTATGGCCAAGGTTGGGAAACATTGCCCCAGAGGCACCGTATTCTTAAAAGCTGTATTCACAGGCATGAGAAATGTTAAGGAAAGTGCAATAAACCATCACTCTTCCAGAACAGGACAAAACCACAATATTTTCTTCAACAGGTCGAGCGATTCTGGATGCAAAGCAATGCAGTGATTGTCATTCTAGCTGGCTTTGGCTTCTCTTTACTCTTTTTTCTTGGCGAGATATTTATTGGAAACAGCAGAATGATTTACAGTTTGGAATGGCTTCTGGCAGCTGTTCTTGTTACTGCTCAAATCTATTCCAATTACAGGTAATTAACAGGGAGGCAGCAGTTAAAAATGTTTAGTGGACTGAGCACTAGTGCCCATATATTTTTCTTCTCCAGTCCCCCAAGTTACTCAGGACATATGTACATAGAACAAGTTCTGTCTTCTGTTATCTCCATAGGTTGAAATAGGCAAAGATTTATCCAAAAGTGTCTAGCTGGGGATTTGATTTTTGCACTTCTCTATCATATTGCCTCACATCCTGGACATAAATTGTTTCAATTTCTACCCTCAAAATGATATTATAGAACATTGTACACCAGAACAACTAGACATGAGGACAGTTTTTCCCCGCATGCCATCACTCTGCTAAACAACTAATTCTCACAACACTGTCAAACTATTTAGTAAACTTATTATTCTTCTCATTCTTCCTATTACCTATCTCCTTTTCTATTCATGGCTGTAACTTTGTTGCTTGTATCTTACAATTTATATTGTTTTATTTAGTTTCCTAATATGATTTTGATTGCTTATTTAGTATCCTATGACTATCACTAAGTGTTGTATCTTATGATTGATGAGGAATGTATTTATGATGACTATATGATCATGATTCATCTTTTATATCTTTTATGAACACTGAGAGCTTATGCACCAAAGACAAATTCCTTGTGTGTCCACACTTGGCCAGTAAAGCTGTTCTGTTCTGTTCTATTCTATTCTATTCTATTCTATTCTATTCTATTCATTATTTTTTGACCATGGTAAGGACAACCAGTGTAAAGTAATTTACCGAGGTTAGGAAAGGAATAGAATGTTTCAGAACCAGGAATAAATAGATGCGGCTTCTTGCGAAAAAGCAGCTAGTCTTTCGGTTCTGCACTTTGGGAAAGAGAGGTTCAAATTTCACACACAGCTTTCCTTTAATGAACTGACTCACCAATGAGAGCAAGAGGTTTGCTTATTCAGTTTCTGATAGTTTGCATCTTAAGCGTTCGTATCCTAACATTAGCTCTGATTAATGAAACCTCATGTCAGTCTTACTTTATTAGTAGTGTATTCTCATGCTAGGGGCTTAGTATGTTTGGAAGAGCAAGCTGTTTGACATAAATAAAAAGGGCTACCTTCCTTAGGGAAGATTCCTAATCATAAAATGGCTACTAAAGGCAGAAAAATGTGCAATTTATCAGCAAACCAGTAGGAGAAACTTCTGTATCTTGGTCATTTTTTGATTCCTAAGTTAGTTGGGTCTAATTCCAAATGGGATCTTGGACTATCACCATCATTTTTTAAAATCTTTAAAGAATGAATTGTTGGTTTTTGAATTTAGTTTTGAAATAAAATGATGATACAAAAAATGGGGTGCTTTGTTTTCTGCTTGAAATTTGGGTACACAGTGCTTCAGGTTTAGCACTTTATCCATTGCAGCACACTTGAGGTGTGTGATGGCCCATTGTTATCATCAAAGCTCTCCTGTGCATAGCATCCTTTCTTTCAAATGCTGTAGTTGATGTGGCTATCTGGGGTTGGACTGAAAACAAAATGTTTGCTTGATAGGTTGACAAATCTTTCTTTGTTTTTGTTTTCCCTTTTGAACCAGTGTCTGTGACCAAAGTAACAACAAAATTGTTGACCGATTTGCCATGAATCTTTTGTCCTCCATGCCTCCAGATGCCATCATCTTGCTAAGAGGGGACCTGCCTGGGAATTCTCTTCGCTACATGCATCATTGTGAGGGTATAAGACCTGATATCACCTTAGTTGACCAAGAGGTCAGTAGAATATCATAGAATGGCTGCAAATCAGAAGTCCCCATTTTGAATTTTGGTTCTGCCATGGAGATACTAAATACAAGATAACTCACTGTATGTTAGTACCTTTAATCACAACTGAATAGAAATTAGCACAGGATAATACTGTCTCTATTGCCAGTTTCTATTCTACCATATTGCATCTGTTGTGGGTCATTGGTGAATTGTATTTTCCTGATTTAGGAATGTGCTTCTTGTTACAAGATCATTATTGTGCAACTAACTGGATCCTATATTATGGAATAACTGAAGTTAACCTCTGGGCTAGTTTCTTGCTTCTGAAGGAGGAGGGAGTTGGCAAAAACAGAAAGCAAGTTCAACAGCTATCAATCTTCTTTGAATGTTGCGGTGGTACAAATCAGGAATCACCTTGCCTTTAAACATGGTTCACTTCTTTTCCAAAGCAGGCAGGAAATATCAAAAGAGAAACATTGGGTCGTGGTATTCTATGAGATGTTGTTCATAGATGTCCCACTTTAAAGAATTTGGTGTGTGTAAAGAGAGCAAGAGAAGGAATGTGTATGTGTGCTGGCTGAGGAATGGCAGCCAGAGTGGTATGTAAATATTTTAAATAAATACAATTTCTTCCATGTGCTAGATGATGACTTACCATTGGTATTTGCCAAAGCTGGCTAAACATTTACCTGGTGTCACCTTTCCTGGCGACCGTTGGAATCCTGTAGAAGGGCCATTACCTGATGGAACAATCACATTCAACCTTCATCATTTCCTCAAAGTAAATAGACAGTAAGCATTCCTTTTCACCTACTAGCATGCAGACACACATGCATGTGTGCCTAAATACGTTCCTGTCTTCTCTGTTAAACAGTGTTATACAGAGTGCATGAAAAGATGTCAGTGAAGTAAAGTCAAGGATATTAAAGACTTGAGATAAAATAAAAGGAAATGTGGCTAACCTTAATTCATGTTTACTCTCACTTCCATGGAATAGTGAGGGCCATTTTTATATGTAGCTGTATGTTGTCCCAAAGGTACTTTTTCAAGTGGCAACTGGACTTTCTGGTTTTTCTTTGAAGACATTTCATTTCTCATCCAAGAAGCTTCTTCAACTCTGACTGGATGGTGGGGAATGGAAGGATTTATACTCCTTGCAGACACTGGTCATTTGCATTCTTTTAGCAAGGCATTAAGGCATTAAGGCATTAAGTCAGTTTGAGCTCAGTAAGGGATATTTTAATTGCCTGAGAAATGGGCAAATAATTTTGTAAAACTGGATCTTGTTTAAAATGCCCCAAAAATGTTCCCCTTGACAAAACACATCACATATTAGCCTTGCTCCATTATTCATGGACATTAATTTGTGTCTTTTAAAAATGCTAATATTTTATTGCTATATATGTTTTACTGTATTTTTTTAAATTATATAACATGGACCAGCTGGAATTGCTCAGCATGATATGATGTATACTAATTTAAATCAAATCAATTTGTTGAAAAGTAACAAAATTGGGGGCAACATTTATAGTCATTTGGGAGATTTTGCATAATAATGTTAATTGTTTGATATTAGTGTAATCGATTATTTACCAGTTTCTTCAAGGTCAGCTGGTGTCCTAACAGGTCATATTGAATTACATTTCTCGGTAACCCCATCCAGTATGTCCAAGAGTGAACAATGCTGGAAGTTGTGGTTTAGCCATATCTGGAGGGCCACAGATTTTCACCCTTCCATAAAAGTTAAAGTTTAATAGGAAGAAACCCATATTTGTACAGAAACTTATTTCAGTTCCATGGATCTTCAATAAGTCTGAGGAGAAATTGTGTCAGTGTGAACAGAACGGGATTATTCAATTTCTGTAGCCACCCATCTCAGTCAATAACTCTGGGTGACTTACAATTAAAAAATAATATATTGGAAATAAAACATAAAACATTTTAAAACAATAAAAACAACAGAAAGATCCAAATTAAATATAGGTAGAAGCCAAAATACTTGGCCAATTAACAATATAGCCAGGAAACAGGGCCCTTAATACATTCAGCACCCCAGATGTAGGTTTATAGCCAGGTTTATTGTTGTTATTAGTTGCAAAGTCATGTCCGACCCATCGCGACCTCATGGACAACATTCCTCCAGGCCTTCCTGTCCTCTACCATCCTCCGGAGTCCATTTAAGCTCATGTCTATTGCTTCAATGACTCCATCCAGCCACCTCATTCTCTGTCATCCCATTGCCATTTCTTTCTCCAGTGGATCATGTTTTGTCAGAACTCTCTGCTATGACCTGTCCGTCTTGGGTGGCCCTGCACAGCATAGCTCATGGCTTCATTGAGCTACGCAAGCCCCTTCGCCATAGCAAGGCAGTAATCCATGAAAGAGAGCCAGGTTTAGAGGGCCTTACAAAAGACTAACCAGGGTAGTTGGAATACAAGGTGGCCCACAGTAAGGTAACATTTTCTGTTCCTAACCTGTTGATCTCTTGGAATAGATTCAGACACAGGCAGTAAGGAGGGCAGGAAACTAAAATTAAAGTCCTGTGGAGGGGCTGGAAAAGATTAGTCTTGTGAAAGAGACGTGATATTACTCAAACTGGTTGGTAGTGTTTGAGAGTATGGAAGGATATCACATGAAAAATTGCTAACTTTTGCTTTCTATCATTTCAGACATAGAATAATTGATTTAAGTCAGAGTTCCTCAACTTTCCCAGGTTGGTGGCCCATGGCCCACAGGTTGGGGACTCCTGATTTAAGTTGTAGAAGAAAAATTCTAGTTGAATATTAGCAGGGGAAACCCTTACCAATAGCAAGATCGGTTTGAACAATTACTGTGAGAGATGGGATATTCCCATTACTGGTGATATTCAAATAGAGGATTATTGGGTTGTTGCCTGAACAAAGTTCAGAAGCCTAAATGGCCTTGTCCTGTTCTGAATTTCTGTGAAGTCTTGAAGTAAACTCTCACTGTCATCCTTTATTTAGCACAGGGGTCTTCAAACTTGACAGCTTTAAGACTTGTAGACTTCAACTCCCAGAATTCCTCCTCCAGCCATGTTAGCTCAGGAATTCTAGGAGTTGAAGTCCACAAGTCTTAAACTTGCCAAGTTTGAAGACCCTTGATCTGCACATGGGTGTCAAACTCACGGTGTCACATTGTTGTCATGTGATGTTTCGTGATGTTTTTTCCCTTCGCAGAGCTGGGGTGGGTATGGCCTGTATGTGATGGATCCGGTATGTGGGCTGCCAGTTTGACACTCCTGATTTAGCACAAGATTAGGCAAGTACTTCTAATCAGTCGCACAATTGATTCTATTCAATATAAATTAAACCAACCATCGTTCCTAGCTTTCTTCATATGGTTGCTGTTAGTGTTATCATAGGCAAGCACCATTGTACAAGTCCACTTACCTTTTTTATTATTAATTTGTTTGTTTCTTTGTAATAGCAAAGACACCTTTGTTTGTATTGGACTCCATGAAGGTGACCCTACCTGGAAAAAAGACTATTCCCTTTGGCCCTGGGGCTCTTGTGATAAACTTGTATCTTCAAAAGTTCCCTTTGATCCTGAAATGTGGGTTGAGCGTACCCAAAATCTCTACAACTGGACTGAGGAATATGGAAGGTTAGTGATACATAGTTGATAGTAGCTTCTAAAAAGTTGCAAGAAGGAAGAGTGCAAATGTGGAAACCTCCTACTATTCATTTTTTTTGTCATTAGTGAAGATATAGTGGTATCATCAAAAGTATGTTTAGTATGAATCCAGAGAGGGTTTGCATAAAATCATCAAGAGCTAGACATGATTGAAGGGATAACATCATCATACTCATTCCCATTTCCTCAGCTATATCTGGAAAGTTTTAGTTATCCTGTTTATGCTCTGTCTTTGTGAGTCATCTACTTGGTCTTGCATATCAACTTACCTGTTTCTTTCTTAAGGTTTGACTCATCATCCTGGGAGTTGGTAGCAAATGAAGAGATGTGGCAAGCCAGGTGAGATCCTGTTTCCTTTCCATGTTTCAGAAAAGGTCTGAAAGAGAGGATAATCGTTTCAATCTACCTACAAATTAATTATATTGCATATTGTAGCACCGAGCAGGTAAAGCTCAGGGGAAGCACGGTGACAATCTAGGAAGCTGGTGTCTTGCAGAGGAATGGAATATTACCTTGAATTAATAAATTAAGACAGTTGGTGCCCTTCAGATATTCTGAAGTGCAGCTTCTAATGCTATACCCAATAAACACCAGCTCAATATAGTGAACTCGGGTACAATCATTCCATGGGGAAGTGAATCCTACCTCCTCCTTCATGGATGTCAGATGGTGTTTAAAGAATATGCAGTTCACTTCTGGGTTTTTTTCCTCCTAGGATGAAAACAGCCTTCTTTCTTTTTGACCTTGCAGAAACTGGTTCCACATCTGTGCAAGAGAAAGCAAAGCTTTACACACTTGCTTATAAGGTGAGCACTTTCCACTTTGGGGTAGAAAAGCTCAAGCCGTCTATATGCTGGCCCAGGGATAAGTCACAAATTTTGGGGCAGTGAATCATTTGTAATTTTGCACTATGTAATGGGTGCAGTCAAAAAGTGGCTGCAGGAGGAAACTGGCTATTCACAAAATGAGTGTTGGGTAGGTCACTGTTAATGCACCTGTTTAAACTGCTGTTTAGATTTGTGAATGTCAACTTCTAGAATTCCCAAGCCAGGTGATGGCTGAGAGTTTCTGAGAGTTGAGATCTACACATCTTAAAATTGTCAAGCTTGAGAAATATTGTACTATGTTATTGTAATGCTCCCTCTTGTCTGAATGGGCCAATTACCATGCCCTCAAACAGCCCTGAAAGTCATTATGTTGCTTGGGGATGAGGCTTTATAACAGACCAGTTTCATATTTAATATTTTTTACTAAATAAATTTGATTTAAAATGTCATTTGGGCTCCAAGGGATGCGCCTGGGGTCTGGGTGGTATCTATCCCTGTGTTTATATGGTTGATTAGTCTTGATCTTTCCACTGGTTCCAGTCATCAGATCAATTTATATAAAATATAGTACAGCCACAACCAGGAGATCTATTCCCCATCTGTCTGGCCAATAGGCAGAAGGCAAGGTTGGTATCTTCTCCTCCCTGCCGTCACCTGCTTTTTAGGGCTCTGAATTGGGCGTGATATCTGCAGGATCCAATCTGGGTCAGTCATAGGGACCAGAGTTTTAGTCTTCAGATCTTTCAGAGTCATGCTGAAGCACACCCTCAGTGAACTTCTCTCTAGCAGAGTGTTCCCACAGAGAGAAGTTCCCTGAGGATGGGCTCCAACACAAGTCCAAAAGCTTGGAAGACTAAATCTTTGGTCCCAGTGACCAACCCAGATTGGATCCTGCAACATTATTTTTGGATATGTCTATTCACCTTCATTCATGAGGACATGATAGCTGTTTCTACCTCCCTGCTTTTGAGTGCCGCCTCTAGGTAGCTGAAGAGATCTCCTTCACTTTGCCCCAGAACTGTGGGATCTTTTCACTGTCTTGTGGTAGCAAGCCAGGTGCCACAGCTAAGCTTACTTGGGAAGGTTAGCAGACTGCTGAGAATGCAACTATGAATTCTCATTTACAATTCTCATCTACAACTCATAGAACCAAGCAGAAGCAGGAAGGTATTTCCAGTGAGCAAAGACATAACCAGAGCCTGATTAGCTAAAGAATGATATCACTGCAAGTTTTCTATGTCTCCCCATCCTCTCCCTAACTCCTCAGGAGAGCTTTGCTCATGGTTTGCTACCTGCAGGTCATAACTGTGTGAATATGAAGAAGGATGGGTGTTGTTTCTATATAAGTAGCAAATCAAGTGCATGCACATTTTTCTTTCCACTCTGCCATGTTTGAATACTGGTGGCCTAGGAATAAAATAGATACAATTTAGAGAAATAAGCCAAGTTCAGCCCTTTTCTTTTGCTGTTTTCATAGGCAGAATGGCTCCACTGGAGATAAAACACATATCTTCAGTTCATTTTTGCTTATTCCTCACCCTTTTTGCTCTCTAGACTCTCTCTTCTCTCTTCCAGTTTACCTTTCAAATTTATCCTTGGAATTATTATTCTTTAGCTTCCCCTTGAGAATTCTACATCTTTATTCCTCTTTTCAGTGGGATGACATCAGAGCAGTATGCCCAATCATCAGCCATACACATGAAACCTCTTAGCTCAAATCCTATACACACTGACTGGGGAGTGCTTAGTGGAGCTTATTTCTGAATAGAAATGCAGAGAGTTGCATTTCATGGTTTAAAACATATGCTCATAAATGGTGTCCTATTTTTCTTCAGTTGCAGAGACTTATTTTATATACAGATGCTGTTTATGCCAGGCTTGACTGCTTTAAAAAAAGTGAGCAAATATTTGTGATACGGGGAAAGGGTATCGCTGAGATTTCTCTTCAATCCTGAACTGTCTTGTGTGATTTACAGCTGTACAAGGAAATTGTAAACACGTATAAAACTCATCCAGTGAATTGGCACAAAAATTACGCCATCGCCTGTGAGAGGGTGCTGCATCTTCACCCAGCGAGGGAAGACTCAGAAGTGCTACTGTTAGAAATCATCAAACACTTCCGCCTTTACTTGGAGAAAGCTGCAGATGATCCCCAGCAGAGCAGTATTTTGCAAGCCATAAAGCATATGAAGAAAGAACTTCGGGAAGTGAGAAAGCTGAAGAACGCAGAGAGGCGACCTGTGTAGGACATGCTGAGCTCATGGGAAAATGTGTTGGAGACAAAACAAAGAGTAAGAGAAGGATTATGTAGGCAGAAACAAAACAAACTTAAATGCCATGTTTTAGATAGGAGGAAAAGACTAATCAAAAGAAGGGTTTGGTGGTATAAAGAAGCATAAACACAGGCTGGGAGAATTGAATTGGGATTTCCCCCCCTTTTGACGTTACAGTGTGAGGTTCATTAAACGAAGCTGAATATTGGAGAGTCTAACTGAAACTTAACACAGTATGTTGATAATTAGAGCCCTGGTGGCGCAGTGGTTAGAATGAAATATTGCAGGCTAATTGCCCATCATCTTGAGTTTGATTCTGACTGGCTGAAGCTTGACTTAGCCTTTTATCCTTCCGAGGTTGGTAAAATGAGGACCCAGATTGTAGGGGGTAATATGTTGACATTGTAAATTGCTCAGAGAGTGCTGTGAAACACTGTGTAGCAGTATATAAGTTAAGTACTGTTGCTAATTTGCTTCCCTGCCAGCTACAGTCAAGTCTCCCTTGAGGTCAGCTCTGATTATATCAGGGGTCGCCAACCTTTTGGACCTCAGGGACCACCAAACTCATAATTTTAAATCCCGCAGACCAGAGACCCTGGGAAAATCCCAAAAAAAGTCTGCAAGAAAATTTGCCACCCTGTTTTCCTACCAATCGATCATTATTTATTTGGGATTGCAGGATACTGTCTCCAGCTCCGTTCTCAGGGCAAGAGAGCGAAAGAGAGGGAGAGAGAGAGAGAGAGAGAGAGAGAGACTTGGCTTCATACAAGGAAAGCAGCAGAAGCAGCAGAAGTCTTTCTTTCTCTCCCCCAAACTCCATCAGAAATGAGTCTTTGTCACACTGGCACAGTCTCTTGGAGCAGGAGACCTTGCAGGGTCCCAAAGACTCATTTCTGGCCGAGTTTGGGGGAGAGAAAGAAAGACTTTTGCTGCTTTTCTTGCTTGCAGCCAAAAGCAGAAGAAAGAAGGGGAAAGAAGCAGCCCAGTGGCTAGGCAAGGCACGTGGGGCAAGTGGGGCAAGTTCCTCCACTCCGTTCTTTCGCCTCTCTCCTCGCTACCTCATGTTGTTCACAATGCAAGCAACACAAGCCTTGTGTTCCCGCGCAGCTTGGATTAATTGCTTTGGGAGGTGTTTTGGGGGTGACATTTCTCTGGAGACCACCAAAATTTTCTCGTGGACCATCAGTGGTCCCCCGCCCACTGGTTGATGACCACTGGATTATAGGATACATCTACATTATATTGTTTTCTTGTTGACAATATGGAAGCTGTCTTCTTCTGATGTCTTCAGCTTCCAAATCAAGGTCATAAGCTTGGCATTTACTTGGTGGTCTCCCATTCACATACTAAACAAGACTGATCCTGCTTGTTTTTTTTAAGAATCAGGTATGATTGGCCAGGCACTGTTACTTGCTGTGAACATGGCTACCTGATAGAATAAAAGGCAGATTTATATTGACAGAGAGTTTGATCAAAGGCTAACAGTCGTGATCACTTTTGCCCTCATACCAAGGATGGAGTATCACAAAAGCATTCACTTGAATACTACTGGGAGTACAGTGTTGGACTTGAGTTGCTTCTGATCAGGATATTCATATGTTCTGTTTGATTTATCCATTTGTGTATGTTTATGTGCTACTATTTAGTGTTAATATCAGAGTAAAAATCTTAATAGCAGATACCCAACAATCAGCTGGCAGACGGGAGGTGTGCACGTATTTGCAGTGAAATTAAGCTGGAGCGGTGGCAGCAGAGATGGCTCTGCATGCCACTTCCAGCACGCGTGCCATAAGTTCGCCATCACGGCCCTATCCCATTTCAGACAAATGGTTGTCCAATCTCTTCTTAAAAACCTGCAGTATTGGAACACCCACAGCTTCTGGAGGCAAGTTGTTCTGTCAGGAAATTTCTCCTTTGTTCCAAGTTGCTTCTCTCCTTGATTAGTGTTCTGACCAAGGCTTCCTAAGACTGTAATTAAGCACACATTTAGTCTAAACAACTCTTGTTTTATTTCAACGCTCGGAATTATGTTCATTCCCAGCCCGTAATGAGTCCCAAATAGTCCCTTGAGATAAGCACCCATCTTTATCTCCTTTGAATTGCTGCCAACAGCTAAAGTGCCAACTTTATTTCAACACTCAGAATTATGTTCATTCCCAGCCCATAATGAGTCCCAAATAGTCCCTTGAGATAAGCACCCACCTTTATCTCCTTTGAATTGTTGCCAACAGCTAAAGTGCCAAATGAACTGGAAAACAACTGAAGTACAAAGTCCACACAGAGCTTCAAGGTTTAATCCGAACAGAGCGAACAAGTCGTCCCTTTTGTCTCAGCTGCTCTTGCCTTCTAGCAGCTCTGTACACACTCACACTGGGGACAGGCTCCCCTTGCTCACTGCTGCCAGACTCCGGAAGCTCTGGAATCAGCACACAACTCCCAGATGGTCCTGGGCCCATCTCTGCATCAGACGCAGGATCCTCGTCGAAGTCCTCTCCAGACTCCCTGACTGGTCCCCTTTCTTCCCCACTGTCTGATTCTGCTGCTGTCTGCACAGGCTGCTGGTGAACCACAACAGTTAGTTTCCATCCATTGCTTCTTGTCCTGCCTTCAAGTGCTTTGGAAAATAGGTTGTCCCCCTCTTTTTTGTGGCAGCCCCTTAGATATTGTAGCACTGTTATCAGTGTCACCTCTAGTCCTTTTCATTAAACTACGTGTTTGAAAGGTAGCAAACCATCCTGCCGCAGACTGAGACCTATTAATTCCATATGGCATGTCTTTAGATGATCCAAAACCTTCAGAAGCACTGCCCTAAATAAGCCAGGAGAGATAGGAGCTATTTGACAGAAATTTAATTCTGATTGCTCTCATGTAGCATCGCTCTGCTAAAGACGACCAAATGCAAGGTGAAGAGAGAGGAAAGAGAGAGAGAGAGAGAGAAAGAGACTCTTCCACTAAGCTCAGTTGCAGAAACCAGTTGCCAAGTAAAAGTATTTTTGCATTCTTCCTCATTACTTTCCTGTTTGTGTTTTCACCTCCCTGTTTGTTCACTTGTAGATCTGGTCCTGTAATTAGCTGCAGAACCTACAGCTTACATTTTGAAAGGGGGGCTTTTCACAGCAAGCTTCTCCCCCCTCTTTTCCCCTTCTTTCTTGTGTGTATGTGTGTGCGCGTGTGCATGCGTGTGTTATTCCAGCCTTAAATTCATTGTTTTTTGGGGGGGGTTTACAAGAATCTTTCCCTCCTCACCCCACCTCCGCACAAGTAAAAGGGAACAACGTTAAGAAATGCAAATAATGGCTCTTTCTTTGATTATGACAGTTAATTAATAGCAACCTGTTTTAATGAATTAAGTCACTCACGGCCCTTCAGCACTTCCTAAGGAGTAGCCAGAATCCGTAGGGATTCCGTTCCCCCTTCCAATTGTATAGTGCAGAGACTCCCGAGCTCTATGTAGGCCCCTGTATAGAAATGTCTGCTTAATGATGAGGGAGGGTTTTCCAGCTTGCCTGCATTCAAAGATCACTGGTGAGCTATTCAGGGGCAGAAAAGGCCCCTTCTCCCCTGGCGAGGAGTAGTCACAGTTCCGCACCATTGTGTTAGCCGAGGTCCTTGATCAAAGGCCTCCTAGTGAACTCAACTGGGCTCTCTTTCAGACGACGGCCATAATTAAAGCCACTAATTCTCTTTTAAAAGTGCTGCAGGATTCCATGTAGGCATCTGTTTGGAGTGCCCTTTGTGATGTCATAAGCTGTTCAGGGCTGGGGAGGGAGCGGGGAGGGAGGCTTTCTGAGCCAGATGCCAGTCACCGAGGTGCTTCATGACAAGGGTCCCTGGGAAGACCTTGACAAGGTCTTGACTGCACAATTCCCAGCCCTGAATTTCCTCCTTCATAGCTGCTGGGAACCGGCCCTCAGAAAGAGGTCTTGTGTTTTGGGAGGAGGAGGAGGTAGGAGTGGAGAAGTGCCAGTTGGGGTGGAGGTGAAGGTGGCATCGAGGGCAGCAAAGAGCTCAGTTTTCATCGCCCCTTCTTGTAGGTCTCGATTGGTTTGGGCGGGTCACCCAGAGAAGTCCTCTTGCCCTCCTATCCTCCATGGGCTGAAGGTGCCCAGTGGAGCTTACCGAGTGCAGAGGAAGACCTTTTGAAGAGCATCAATGGATATAACAGTTCAGCTGTTAAGGAGACAAATACATGGAGGAAGCTCATTAATTCCTTTTGGCTGTCTCTGTGCCTTTTGCCCTTTTATCACAGCCTTATTAGTCTCCTACTCATCTGGAATGGGGAGGGGCAGGGGAGAAATGAATGGGAGCTGTTGAGTGCTAATTGGAAAAGGCTTTTAATCACAGGCTAAAGACTTTACATTGACTTGAAAGTTACTTCTGCCTGGGAAGGGGCCCTCTCTACACACACACAGACAGTCATTTTAATCTATCTACCAAAGCATTATGAAACAAAACTCAATTGGCTTTAAAGGAATCTGTTGGTCTTAAGGTAACACAAGACTGCTGTTTTGCTTTTAATTGGGTATCTTATGTAAGTAGTATAAGTAGTAAGTAGTAAGTATATTTATAGAAAATGAAGTGAGAATCCAGGTAAGGTTCCTGAAAATCCTGATATGTATAGTAACATATATTTAATTTCCCCCCTCCTATTTATATATCCCTTTTCCCTAGGATATTGAAAAATCTGTGTACAGTTTAGGGTAAAACAATAACAGGGAAAAATTGTAAGTAAGGTGAAGTAAGGGAGTAATGTGAAAGAGATGTATCTCCAACTTGGCTTCTTTATCCTACCTTCCCTGCATTTATGGGAAAAGTAAGAGGTACAAGATCTGTATGGCCTCAGCTGACTCAATATGTTCAAACTACTGTGAGATGAAAAACTAACCATGACTAGCTTAAAATCTTCAGTAATTATATATAGATTTAGATGGATTTTGCATATGTAAAAGAAAAACTCTTTTTCTTGAAATCCACCAGGAGATTAATAGGGATCTAGTCAGAAATTAGATTGTAGGTCTTGTGAAATTTAAAGTGTGATTATTTCTCCTGTAGGGTATCAGAGTCAGGATCATCAAAGTTCAATTATCTTGACATTCAAGTATTCTTCTCCTGTATTGCTTCTTTTCTGTCACTGTTATTTTTTACCTGGAATAGGCAGAGAAGCTACTTCAATCCTGAGAAGCTTGCAAGCAAACAAGAATCTTGATTAGTTATTGGATCATGATTAGTGTTATCTATTACTGGTGCAGGGTTGTGAGTAATAGACTTCTTCCTTTGGGGTTAAATCACCAGAAAGTTTCAATGGGAGCATTGTCTGTAATAACAGGATTGTCCAAATATCATGATATTGTCAGACACAAGAAATCAGGAACCAGAATTATTCAAATGAGTACAAGTTTATTCCATGCTGTCACTAAACAAGAATCTGAACTAGTGAAGATCAAGGTGAATTAGGGACAGAAAAGAGTCAATTGAATTCAAGGGGGGGTGGGGGGTTCTGGACTTAGATCTCTTGTGAGCAAGAAGGGACTCCAAACTAATGGTGTACTTGACCATACCCTCAGGCTGAACCTCGTCATCTCTTACAGAAACTATGAAACGATGAGAATGCCTCAACCTTTAGAAATGACTTCTCGTTATTGGTTTTCATTCTTCATTTTCACAGTTCCTTGTAAATCTAGACGTGTACATGCATAATCCATGATAAAGGATTAGGGGATAATTTTCCTTTTGTCTTTGAGGCCTATATATCTGCCATACACAGAAAACAAAAGCAAATTATGATCCACGAAGCTGTCTCATCTGCTTTAGGGGAAAAATCTTCAGCTATGAAGATCTAGATGCCTTCAACGGTTTGTGTAGCAAAGGATACCCTGAAATATTCACGTCATCTCCAGTCTGTCCCATATTCCAACATTTCTCATTGACACTTCACAAATTGTTCAGACTGGTCTGCCTCTTATCACTCAGCCAACTTGAAAAGTGACTAAATCCTCTGTGCCAGACAACTACGGGCACTTGCTTAGCTCTTCCCAGGTGCAGAATAATTGATAGCTACTTTTTCCATCAGTAGGTAGTGGGAGGGGAAACCAACCTGAGGGAATCTACCATTTGTTTACCTTCACTTGACACACATTAAAAGTGTTAAGGATTTACTAGCCTCATTAGGGAGACATAGTAAGACTTGACCACAGGAATAGCACAATTTAGGCTGGCAGATTTTTCAGGGACTGAAAGATACAGTGTTAAGATAGCCGTAAGGAAGATTTGGAAAGCTTCAATTCTTCATGAATCCAGAAGGCTGGATGGAAAAAGATTGTGTTAGGAAGATTGCAGAGATACGGCTTGTGGCTTTCTTATATTGCAGAGAATGTCACCAAGATATGGGGAGAACCAAGGACCAGGGGAGACAGCAGTCTTCCAATATTTGAGGGGCTGCCACAGAGAGGAAGGGGTCAAGCTCTTTTCTAAAGCACCTGTAGGCCAGACAAGGAATAATGGATGGAAACTGAACAAGGAGAGATTCAACCTGGAAATAAGAAGAAACTTTCTGACAGTGAGAACAATCAACCAATGGAACAGAAGTTGCCCTCGGAAGTTGTGGGAGATTCATCACTTGAGACTTTCAAGAAGAGATTGGACTGCCATTTGTCAGAAATGGTGTAGAGTCTCCCGCTTGGGCAGGGGATTGGACTCGATGACTGACAAGGTCCCTTCCAACTCTGATTATCTGTTATCTGTTAAACACTGATGGATTTCCAGCAAGCCAATTTTCATTTAGAAATGAGCAGGGGGACAACGAGAGAACAGAAATGTGGGATCCGTTGCAATGAAAATGGAATTTCTAACTGGGTACAGTATTTATCATTTGGAAAGTTTGTTAGCATCAGTCAAATTATTGTAATGCACAGTCATTGTAAATTATTATTATTTATTGATATATCACTAGGTGGATTATACCACAGGTATCCAGGATCCTTTTTGAATTTGAGGCATGGAATGACTCCTGTTTAATTGGGGTTAACTCAGGCACTTGATAAGCATGGACTGATTTCCCATTTCTCATTAAATAAACCCCATTGATTCATGCATCATGCTAAGCCATAAAGCATGAACCACCCAACATACTGAAACATCACCAAACAATGTAATATGGTTTACTGTAATGTGCAAAACCAGCTGGTTTTTGGGAGCTAAAACTTCAGTATACAGTGGATGTTTGTGTGTACAAGGTTTCTAGTCCAGTTTTTTCCATAGCCAGTTGGGAAAGCCTCTGCTTAGAAACAGATCTTCTGTTCATCTCAGAAGATAAGACTTGGCTAGGAGAGCCAAAAGGACTCAGTTAAAGTCATTTTCAATGTCTCTCTGTGTTCTTTTTAAAATTTTCTTTGTTTACCTTGTCCTTTTCCATATGCCTCAATAAGCAAATAATATAAATCTGGCGACATATCTGCAAACATAGAGGGCTGTCATATATGGATTGCAAAAATGTGAAAGTTTTATTAAATTGCTGGACCATCACATTAGCCATATATTATCCTGCCAAAAAAATATTGTAGGTTGCCATAAGTCTTTCTCAAGTTCATGGGGGTGTGTGTAAAATGTGTCATCAGCAGTATTCAAATAAGAGCATATTTTTAAAGTGATAATATGCTAAGCAATAAGTTGTACTATGTGGGAAATTATTCCATGAAATTATTCCTGACATGTATTTATTTTGGTGACAGATAGTTGGGTGCAGAGGGAACAAAGTACAGAGACTAATAGCTTTTCTCCAAGACTCTACTCTGAGTAAGTCCTTTTTGCATTTTTTAGGAGGGGGTGCAGTTGAAACATTGAACCAAATTTTACATGAAAGCAGATGTAGCCAGATGTTGGCAGGAGATGCCAATAATTAATTGGAAGTGCAGTAATCTGCTTTGGGTCCATGCATCCAGCAGAGAGCGCACCAGAGAGGAATCAGGCAAAAGGCCCAGCCTTATAATTGTTTCCATCAAAATATGTAGCTCCATGCTTTGTGTGCATATTTACATTCTGGAATGTGGTTCAGAATGCAGGCATCAGATTTAAAACTTTGTTTCTACTTATCGACACACTGGAGACCCTGGATGATTTGCAAGCTGCTCTATTTACAGATGCAAGCTGTTAAATGGTTGGATTTAATTGTCATACTAGAGTGAGCCGGGGGCATGTTACTTATTTATTTATTGCTCCCTTGCTTTCTTTTCAAATGTAAAACACTGAGTTGTGAAAAACAAACGGAGAAGAGAAACTGGCATTTTTTTGGGAGGTGGGGGAGAGACATAGTTGTTGAATACTATGAAACATTTACATATTTAGAAATATATATTTAACATATTATTGTTTCTGCTAGAAATATTAAATTCGGCATTTCACCCACATGAGAATCTTTAAAATGACTTCATATTACTTGAACTTGAACCACAGCGAGACACCAAGGCAACAATCTTGCAAAGCTGACTAGCATTACTTGGAGAAAGTAGGTATTTTCCCCCCTGAAAGATTTGGATTATGCCATTATAAAAAAAGGGATTGCTGCTTGTAGGAGGTACATTCATTCTTTTCTCTCTTTAATATATTATTTTTAGCAAGCTTCATATCATCAAGAAACTGCAGCAGTTTACTCAAAGGCCACAGTGGGTCAAAAGAAAGATATATTTATAACCAGAGTTCTTCTCAAACCTTTTCCAGGTCTCTTGCTAGACCAGGCATGTCAAACTCACGACATATCACAACTCCCCCCCGTTCGCAAAAATGGGAGTGGCATCCAGCCCGTAGAATGTGAGTTTGACACCCCTGAGTTAGACCCATTTTGCAGAAAAGGATAAAAAAAGGAGGCTGAAAGATAAGATCTATAAATTCCAGATTGAGTTTAACTTGGAACTGAAAATATCTGGTTCAATCCCTCATACTCACTGAGATGAAAATCTGCATTTTTACCAATTCAGGGGTTAAATGGAGACCCAATAAAATAAAACATCATTTACACATGGAAAGCTACAATGTAATGGGAAAAACCACTACCATGATGGTGATTGTTGCTTTCTTCTGCATGAAGAAAACTTGGCGAGGGAACTCTGGGAGTTGAAGTCCACCCATCTTCAACTTGGCAAGGTTGAGAAACACTGATCTAAATGGTCCTGATGGCAAATTTTAGCTCTGATACAATGCTGGCTGAAAATTATGGAAATTGAAGTCCAGCATACCTGAACAAATCCTGTTAGGCAAAGACTATTTTAGACACCCCAAAGGCAGGATTAGTTGGCTTCTTTTAATTGCGAAGAGAATGACACCTATTGGAGGTAAAGTCATAGTATGGCTACATTTTGCTTAGGTGGTGAGAAAATCTCTGACAAAATGCATTTCTCCAGGGCTGAAAATAATAGAACCCTACTACAGAACCAGGGTTAACTCACAAAATTAGGAATAATTATTTTCCCTATTAAAGGCAAATGGCACTCTTTCCTCCTTAGAAATTCTCTTAAGAGTCAGGGTGGTGTTGGGGTTCAGATTAAGATGCTGAGCTAGAATCAAGAAGAGCCAGGATCAGGTCCGTCTCGATCCATGGTAGCTTTCTGCATGCAATTGGGCTTATCATTAGCTCTTGACAGGCCCGGTCCCACTGCACTTACAGATGCAAAGAGGATGTAAAATGTTAAAAAAAGCTTGCCATCTGTTGGAAAACG
>BHFT01061097.1:0-95704 GCA_004320025.1 Laticauda laticaudata
AGAAGCTCAATGATTACACGTGAATGATACAATGTTGCAAATGCCTGAATGATACATAGTTGCAATGATACACAGTTCAAACATATGAATGATACATAGTTACTACAAATCATTTTATGAAACCATTCACAAATTAGGAATAGGTTGTGAATGGTTTCATAAAATGGTTTCATTCTAAATGTGTACATTGTCCAAAGCAATGCTACCTATTCCTACCATGTTTGCTAGGTTATTCAGCTCTAGGTCTCACTTTACTTGCAAGTGATATTTTTGTTTTGTCACATTCACACAGTTGTGAATTTTTCTGCTTCTAAACACAGGGACATTTTAACAGACAATAACTAATGAGGGAGAATATATGTAGCTCGGGGTTGAAATGAAAACTGCTCTCTGAACTTGGTTGCTTTCTTGCAGACCTTTCATTACCCAAACTAGGTAACATCATCAGTCCTAGTCACTTGTTTGGTTATGGATGTGAGTGGACAAACTGTCCATAATTTGATAATTCAGTTGGAAATTTATATGGAAACTATTTAAATCCAGGGAAGATACATTTAATGTCATCATCATCATCATCATCATCATCATCATCATCATCATCATCATCATTATCTCAGTGAATTCTGGAATGAGATTGCTAGATTATTATGTATTCAAGAAAGGACAATGAACATATTTCTTTTTGAATAATACAGAAAGTAAAATGTATCAAAACCATTTGAAAACTGAGTATGATTTTGGATCAATGGGTATGGGGATTGTTATGGGAATTTCTGATTTTTTTATTAATTTTATTCCCAGCATATTGACAATAACCAGGGATTTTTTCTTAAGAAATCCTTTTTTACAGGCAGGTTCTGAGAAAATGAGCAGCCTATACAGAAAGCTGAATTTAGAACCCTATAAATATATTTCTCTAATACTATCTGGCATAGTTTTTGACCTGCAGCGGCATCTTCCTTGTTCCCCATATATATGTCTATTGTCATCAACATGATTTTTGAATAGCAATATAGCCAAGATTTTTATGTCATATTTGCCAGTATTTCATAAGACCGAGCTTGTCACTTACATTGGTAGTAATCAGATCAAATCATATCTCAGGCATTAACTACTCTTTCTGAAAGAATGCTAGAGATATGGCTCAGATGTTTTAAGGACACTCATCAACAGTGCATTTTGCACAGAATTTTCTGTGGATAGATAAGATTAACCAGCTAAAAATAATGATTGACACCAAACTTCAAATCTGGCTGCCTGCCCAGGTGACTTACAAACATTTGCAAATGTCATTAAAATTGCAGTAATCCTTAGAGAAAGATCAGTACATTTTGTGAAAAATAATAATTATGATTATTTTAAAAAAGAATAGAATAGAATAGAATTCTTTATTGGCCAAGTAAGCTTGGACACACAAGGAATTTGTCTTGGTGCAAATGTACATCTCAGTGTACATAAAAGAAAAGATACATTCATCAAGAGTCAAGAATCATAAGGTACAACACTTAATGATAGTCATAGGATACAATAAGCAATCAAATCATACTAGGAAACATTCAATATAAATTGTAAGGATACAAGCAACAAAGTTACAGCCATACAGTCACAAGTGGGAGGGAATGGGTGATAAGGAATGATGAGAAGATTAATCGTAATAGTCGTGCAGACTTTGTAAATAGGGAATTATTTGTTTAAGAATTGAGGGAATTATTTGTTGAGGGAATTATTTGTTGAGGGAATTATTTGTTGAGGGAATTATTTGTTTAGCAGAGTGATGGCATTCAGGGAAAAACTGTCCTTGTGTCTAGTTGTTCTGGTGTGTAGTGCTCTAAAGCATCATTTTGAGGGCAGGGTAAATCACAAGGAAATTTCTGTTAGGACTTGTTTTAAAATTTGTAAAGAGATATAAATCATTTTATAGGATTTGTAGGGTGACATGCAACTTACTTTCTTTTCAATTTCTGTACTAATTCTTCTTAGGAATGTCAAAAATTTCCCCTTAATCCTTCCTTTAGGTTTACATGACTGTGTATTGAGGGAGGTTAATTTGTCTTGAATTAAGGGTAATATTTCTCAACCCCCTTGCAAACTGACATATTATCACAGGATCTGCTAATCTCTCTGAACTCCTTTTACCTCATCATTTCTCACGCCATGTGCGAAAGAGTGTTTTTCTAAAAATATGAGTGATATGACCTTATGGGATATTAGAATGGTGGTAGGCTTTATTTGCTCCTCTAGAGTTTTACACCACAAGGTGCTGAGCAGTTTGAAAATGCCCTGAGAATATTCTGTAGACAGGGGAACTCCTGATAAGTAAGTGGTAAAATCAAATGGAAAAAGCATAAACTGAAGGTAGTCCACTTCCTGGGATGAAAGGTATGGAAGACTCGTGGAAGACAACCCATATAGGAGAAGGAACTCAAATATCAAATTTGGAGGAAAACATTCCCGAACTGTCATCAAGAAAACAGTATGGATATAGCTTAAACATTTAGATAAATGTAGATGCCAGATGATGACACCTTCAGATTAAAATATTCAATCTTCTATCTTAATTCTTCTTCTTAGTGAAGAAGAATGTTGAACATGAAAGTGATGACTGGGTCATATCAAAGCTGTCACGACATCTGATCATGTAAGGTGCCACTATGTGGAGTGAAAACATTCCTTGCTTACAACTTGATTTAAGCATTTCACATTTTATATTCTGTTCAGATGAGAACATAGAATATGAAATGCTTGAACCGAGAAACACTTAAATCCGTCAGAGCAAAAATGAAGCAAACTAAACTAGACGTTTTAGAAAGGAATAAAGTGACTTTAAATAGACCAGAATGAATAATTTAAATCAGGTGATTACATGCTCTTCTATTTAAGATATAAGATCTTATGAAGGAACAGAGTGGCACTGATATTCAAAAAGGTCATCTCTATCTATAGACTTTGCTATAACTCAATAAATGACAGGTTTATATCTCTAGGAAATAGTGAGTGCAATATCAGGAAAGGATGCTATACTATTAATGAATGATTGGAATTCAAAAGTTGGAGAGATGGAAGACTGGGAGTGAGCAAATGCAGTAATGCAGGAAGAAGGTTAAAAGACTTTTGTGAGGAGAATTATTTATTGCCAACAGCTGCTTCAAGCCAGCACACGAACATCAGCAGATGCACAACAGTGGAATCAAATTGACCACATAATAGGAAACAGAAGATAGAAAAGTGCAACACAGCCAGCCAGGTGCAGATTGTGGAACAAGCCATGAATAATTGGTTTCTAATATATGCATTAAACAGATGCAAGGAAAAGAAAAAAAAAAGAATAAAACAAAAAAGTTGTTTTAGGAAAATTAGAAGAAATTGCAGGAAAATTGATAGCTAAGATAAAAATATTCAAGTGTAATCATAGAAGACAGCTAATAGAGGAAAATAGGTTTAGTTAATAACATAACGGAAACCTACATTTTTGCAGATAAGATTATAAAATAGTAGAATGAATATTTAAGAAACTCCTCCAACTGAAAGAGATAATAGTTAAAGTCAAAATAGAAATCCAAACACTACTTATTTGAGATACATAGACAACATAGATTGTTATATGAATGTAAAAGTAAAAAATGTGAAAATAAACTTAGAAAAGGAAAAGTGGGTGAATGTTAAATATGTTAAGAGGATGGTGAGAAGTAAAAATGGTCAATATTTGTAAGCAACATTATTTTTGGCTTACAAGAAAATTATGGAATGAAAGATCCTGGCTCGCACAGAGTGACATGAGCAGGTTTCAGGTGAAAATATGCTTTGGTTTTGACAAAATGTTCCCAAGTTGATTGATAGGTTCCCTAGATCCTACTATTCATTGGGATATTTTCAAATGGCATTAGTAAGACTAAGGTGGGCAACCTTGTCCACACATCTTTGATTTTAGTAAAAAGCACTATATAAAAGCTTCAACTGATCAAAGCCAGGATGCGTAGTACAGGGGGTAGAACTACAACCCTGTCTGATGGCAAGAAGACTGAGAGCTGGGATATAAAAACCAAGAATTTATAAATGAATAAAAGGTAGACAGTGACACTAAGAGAAAGGAGAAGGATTTAATAGATCTTATATCTCATATCTTATATCAATAGATTTGTTGCTTAGCTCTTGTGGACAAAAATTGACAAATACATGCAGGGAGTAATATGTAGATTTATTATGAATGAAATGGCTTAAATGTATATCAGAAAATGCCATTTAATTCATCTATATTATTGAGAATATTATGAACATAAAAACTCAAGTTGGCAATTGCTGTGTACCGCATGCCAATGAATGGTGATAATGGAACAACCCATCATTGGAAAAAAATGTGCCACATTTAAAAAAAAAACACTGAATAATGCTAAAATATGGATGTGGTTTATTTATGGAAAGGCTGTGTCTGTATGAATTGTTTGATATCTATATGAAAATTGTGTTACTGCCTGATAATTGTAAGAATTGTAAGTGTGTGAGAAACATGAATGCAAGAATCGCAGGAGGATTAATTTCTTAAATATGCCTGGGATTGTGTAATCTGAATGCAAGGATCAATGAAGGTGCTGAAACAACTAAGGTAGCTGGGAAGTCAGTGCATGCATTTGCATGTGGAGTTCATACAACTGAGATTGCTAAGAAAATTAAGGAATGGGTGTATTTGGAAGAAACATATTTACACATGAAACTGTCCTATGGATAGAGTTCTTGGACCACTCAGCTGTGCTTCCTGCTTCTCCCTTTGAATACTATTGAACCAGATGTGAAAATATAAAGTAGTCCAAGGTTGGTGTATACAGAAGAGATTTCTTAATGATGTAGGTGAGTCAAGATGAGAATAAGCCAAGGCTAAAGAACACAACAGAAGTCAAAGACCAGATGCCAAAGTTAGTTCTAGAAATTGGGGAAAATCCTGGCTAAGATTAAAGACTTTTCAGTTTTGGCTTATACTACCTTTTCTTCAATTGATGTCAGTAACAGGGTCGAAAGCTATCTCAGATTATGTGAACGCTTGAAGTCATCCACTCTTATGGGGAATGGCATTCTGAAGCTGGGAATTGTCTGCTGCACTAAATGTCTGTTGGGGAGGCACTCATATTAGTGTTAAGAAGTCCTAGAAAAATGCTACTCTGAGAACCAGAAAAAATGCAGAGTGAAGACATTCCACAATTTCAATCCATTAGTATCCTCCTGTTGACTCTGTGTTTCAGAGCATGCTTTGGAAAAATGTTGGGCAGAGTTCTTTCTGAAAGAATGCAAGGGGTGATAATGGCAAAAGTTGAAGAGCGTGGTACAGCTTTTTGTTAGATGAACTATGTTTGCTCTTCAGCAGGTAATTCAAAAATGTATGCATGTGAGAAAAATTATTGTATGCTTTATTTTAAACAATTCTATATTAATCAGATGCCACAGGTGCTGGTAACACATAAAGAAATCTTCTCTTTAAGACCATAGTCACTAAACCTTAAAGTTCAGCAATGTGTGATGTTTAATAAACTTTAATAAAGAAAGAAAAATGGATGGATGGATGGATGGATGGATGGATTTTTTGAAGATACAGCTGGCATAGCACACAGTTCTGGAAAACCGTAGGCAGGGGTGGGATTTGCACCTATTCTCTAGAAGTGGTCGTTAACATTATAAGCAGTTTGGAGAACCGATTGTTAGAAGAAATTACTGGCCTAATCCTGTAAGGAAGGCAGGAAGGAAACATTCTGGTGTTGCTTAGAGAAACTGCCTCTCTGTTAACACTTATTACATTCTTGGCAAGACTAGACTTCCTGTCTCAGGAATCTCTCTGGAGTTTTTTTTCCCCTCCTTTGCTGATACTTTGCTTGTGTGGAGTAACCATTCAAAGTTACAATGGCACTGAAAAAAGTGACTTATGACCATTTTTCACACTTACAAACTATTGCAGCATCCCCACAGTCATGAGAGGCCAGGTGAGGAGATTCATGCCTCGATGTGAGTGATATTTAGTTGGCCACACCCAGCCAATAACATGACCACCAAGCCACACCCACCAACTAAGCCATGCCCACAGAACCGGGTTGTTTAAAATTTTGAATCCCACCCCTGCCCCTAGGGCAGAGATCTCCAACCTTGGCAGCTTTAAGACTTGTGGACTTTAACTCCCAGAATTCCACAATCAGCTGGCTGAGGAATTCTGGGAGTTGAAGTTCACAAGTCTTAAAGTTGCCAAGGTTGGAGACCCTTACCCTAGGGTTACACATATAACACAGCTATTGTCCAAACTGCATTGGTTATCAGTTGCTTCCAGATCCAATTCAAGGTGTTGGTTATTTCTTTTAAAGACATATATGGCATGGGTCCAGGTGTCTGAGGAGCCATCTTTTTCCAGTGGAACTAACTCACCCTACTTGTGCCAGCAGAAGAAGTCTGCTACAAATCATGTTTGCTCAGGAATTCTGGCAGGCACAATCAAGGGGAAGAGCCTTTTTCTCTGTGGCTTGGGGCCCTGAAGAAAACATTCACTGCCAGAGGTGGTTGACAGGATGAGAAGACTTTATCCCCATGCCATCTGTCTCTTAGTTTTGGTTTTTGTATAGTTTTACATTTTTAATCTATATATCTATATAGTTTTAATGTTTCAATATATTTTTACTGTCTGTCTATTTGCTTTATAATCTGTAAACTGCCCAGAGTTGCTTTATAGGGAGCTTTATAGGGAGATGGGCAGAATAAAATTGTTTTAAACAAACATATTAAACAAACAAACAAACAAATAAATGTAGATATGGATAGAATACTAGAGAAGTAAATAGAAGGTTTTTTTTTTATAAACCTAGATAAGATCACACAGAATATTTCTGTGACAGCAATGACAAAAACAGCTAAAGCATTAGCCTTTCTAATGCAATGCATAACTGAGAAGGTTGAATATGAAAAGAATAAAAAGAGACAGAAGATTGATACTTGTAAATAATGAATTTGGAGATGGTCACTCTGAATGCCATGAAGTACAAAAATAAAAATAAAATAAAATCTTATTTAACCATTCTGGTTCAAAGACTAACTGCTCCTTTGTGGCAATGATCAAGAAGCAGAAACTGACATTTTGGACATGCAACATAAGGAGTTGGAGTAGAAAAAAATAACTTTCCTTGAGAAAGCTGAGAGAGGAGAAAGGAAAGGCAACAGCCAAGATAGAAGGGCAGGATCAAAGAAATTACACAGTGATCACTGGAACAGCTATAAGTTATTACTAGAGACAGGGTGAAATGGAGAGCATTTGTCCAGGAATCGACCCAATTTCAAGGGCACTTATCTACTTACTCTGGAAATCAACTTGGGTAATAATAAGGCTTTCAAACTTTACAATTTCCCAGTTTTTAAAGTATTAGCAGGAGTGACATAATAAAGTACAGACACATTTTCCCCCTTTTCCTTAAGGGAGAAACAGATTTTTAAGTCTAAGGAATTATAATGGTAAGCTAAAAAATTGGGCATGATTCAATTAACAAGTGATTAGCAACAGAATTCTGATCTCAACTGTGGTTGAGGACTGTTTTCTGAAATCCAGCAAAAAATAACTGTATAACCTTCTTCCCCACATTCTACTGGTTATTTTTTTCTTTTTTGCCATCCTTTTTGGACATCATTGACATGATACCATTGATCAAACAGCTAATTAGAAGAACACAGTTCCTAAAAAAAAAATCCTTACCCTGAGAGAGCGCTATATAAATTCTAGACCAGAGGTGTCAACTCAAGGCCCACAGGCCAGATCCAGCCTGTGGAGTGCTTAGATCTGGCCCACGGGGTCACCCTGGAAACAGTGAAGGACCAGGCCACGTTGCCTCTGCCAATGAAAACAGGGCTCTTGAGGGCTGTGTGTGGCTGTCCCATTTTTGCTGGTAGAGGGCTGCAGGAAGCCATTGTGGTGGAAAATAGGGCCCAGAGGGCATGTGCAGGCCACCTGAGCTCTGTTTTTCCTGGCAGAAGCACTCAAGCCACCACAGGGCATCCTGACATGAGTGACATCAAGCTGGCCATGCCCATTCTGACCCCGAGGTCAAACACAACCCTTACGTGGCCCTCAATGAAATCAAGTTTGAGACTCCTGTTCCAAACATTGGAAGACTGTTATGCTGATATGTGAAGAAAAATGTTACTCCTATTGTATTACTAGTATTCTTCCAAGTCATTGTATCTCAAACATTGTTATTCCTAGCAAAGTTTTTTTTTCATTTTTTTTTGTATATACACATTGCAAGTTCTGCTATTTTGTCTTGTTTTTCTGCCCAAAGTTCAAGCTAGAATAGAATCTTTTCTTGTACTGCATAGAGTAAAAGAAACAGCAGCCTCTTCTCCATCCCGCTTCCTTCTCCCTCTACTATACCTTATGCATATATATAAGCATATCACAGTCTACCATCAGAATCAGTGAAACAAAAGGTTCCTAAGTATTCCAGCTGAATAGTAAAATTTCCCTTGACCACCAGGCACATTAATGAACACGATATGTTAAACTATGAAAGGTGAAAATTGAAGCAAATGTTTAGATTTGCTGGTTGGCATGAGAAAAGGACTCAGAATGGCCACCCAGGTTGTTGCTCATTTGCAATATCACAAGCACATACTTCCTGGCAGGAAACGTTGGAGGAAGCTATGTTGAATCAAAGCTTCCATGTGTGAATTTCAAACACATGGGCAAAGACCAATTAGGGTGGGAGATGGATGAAAAACATACATCTTTTATTTTTTTTAAAAAATCTGAATTTGCATCTAATGTCTATCAAACCCCAAGGGTCTGACGCCAAAGTGTGAGTTGCTGCTATCTTTCTATTTCATTGTATAAATTGGTTACTTTGCCTGTTAATTAACTGAACCCTTTTAATTAAAAAAAAAACTTTTAATTCAAAGTAGGCAGAACACAGCAGCCATTATTCTGATATGCTGAAAAAGTTGCTGATAGTTATTTCTTGGAGGTTTATTAAACTAAGTAGACCTTCAGTTTCCTCAGAGTTTCATGTTCTGGATAGACTTGTTGTATCCTACCCGATGTCATGTCTGATTCTCAAAGGTGCATTTCTAATGCCTCTTACCTATGGTAATATACATATCAAAATGACATCCCCCTTGTTCTTTTTTCATCTGGTTTTAGAGTATATTGTCTGACCATTGAAAAAGAATTGCAGAAGACAATTTTTATGTGTTCATGCTATGAAATATTACATAGCCAGGATAGAAACTTCAATCTTTAAATCTCATTTCACTAAAAGTTAGCTTTTTGAGATAGGCAAGGCCAGGGAATTGGAATACACTTTAACCAATTTAAGGTGTGGTAACAGAATATTGAAAACCTGTCAAAGTGTTTAAGGAAGATTGGCTTATAGTAACTCTTCTAGTAGAGAAATAAGTCAAGAGTGAAAACATTAACATACATAATTTTGGCTTGTTTTATTATCATTATATTTTAGACAGAAATATAAAGCTCTGTTAACATGAATTTAGACCAGTTCTTCCTTGTCAAGGATATTTATTTGTTTATATCTCTGTTATTTAAATTCTACAAAGTTCAAATATTCTGCCATAATTGTGAGTTTTATGCCAGGATAATGGCCAAAACATTTTCTACACCATTGTAGAAAAATGTACATCTAATTTGCAGCACTGAATTGTTGCCACATTTTTTAGACAAAGAAGCGAGGAAGAAGAGTTTCTAGAAATTGGTCAGTTTGTGTATGTGTGTCATTTATTATACATTTTCAATGGTCTCTCACACACTTTCCCCCATTTTAATGCTGTATTACTTTCTTCATTCTCATCAGAATGAAGGGGTTCCATAAAAGTTTTAATTCATTGTGGGATGGAATCAGGGGTGGGATCCTACCAGTTCGCACCTATTCACTAGAACTGGTTGTTAACCTTCTAAGCAGCAAACTGGTTGTTAGAAGAAATTACTGGTGCAATCCTGTAAGGAAGACAGGAAGAAAACATTCTGGTGTTGCTTACCGTAACTGCCTCTCCGTTAACCCTTATTACATTCTTGGCAGGACTAGACTTCCTGTCTCAGGAACATCTCTGGAGGTTTTTTTCCCCCTCCTTTGTTAGTACTTTGCTTGTATGGAGTGACCATTCAAAGTTACAATGGCACTGAAAAAAGTGATTTATGACTGTTTTTCACACTTACGACTGTTGCAGCATCCCCACAGTCATGAGAGGCCAGGTGAGGAGACAGTGCCTCGATTTGAGTGATATTGAGTTGGCCATGCCCAGCCAATGACATGACCACCAAGCCATGTCCACCCAGTCACATGACCATCAAGGCATGCCCACCAATTAAGCCACGCCCACAGAAAACCAGTTATTAAAAAAAATGAATCCCACTCCTGGATGGAATATTTGAGAATTTTTAAACATTAACTTGTGCTTGGCTCCTCCTTTTACACTAGACATTTTAGAAATTTACTCTGTTGTGGTTGTTTGCTTAGTCCTACAAAACTACGATTCAGTGTTACAGAATATACAGGCAGCTACAGGCTATCTAAATACATGAGTTGATTTTTTGCTCATTTGTAGAAATGAAAGACCTAGAAAATTAACTCATAGTATTTGGAACTGGGCCTACTATTTTTGCTAAATTGAATGAAATGGAAGCACATCATGGTGTTCCGTTAAGGAATGAATTTAGCTACTGAAACACACTATCAAAAATGAAATAATTGGCTCTGCACTTTTTCTGCCAATTATTACAAATTAGAATTTGAACTAAATCTACTAAACAACCTAATTACTTAATTGCCCAAGAGAGATTACAACCTTGTGGATAAACTATAAACTGCCTCTCCCACATGTGTTTACAAGAGAAACTATTAAAATTATGTCTTGCAGTCTTTTAGATTTTTTTTCATTTAATGTATTTATAGTAACCAGTGAAGGCATTATACATAATGTAGTGTAGTATTTCTAAACATTTATAATCTAGTGTGAAAAACATATGAACAAACCATGCACTGAAAATAGGTTTATAATCATCATTCTATCCATTGTCCCAAAGGTGGTTTTTCAAGAGGAAACTAGACTTTCTGGATTTTTTGCTTCTCATCCAAGAAGCTTCTTCAGCTCTTTTTGGATGAGAAGTGAAACGTTTTCAAAGAAAAACCATAAAATCTAGTTGCTTTTTGCAAAGGCACCTTTGGGACAACCATATCCTGGATGACTGAGAATCTCCAGAGACTTCTACCTGTTGGTTTACCTATCTATCCACCCATCCATTAATCCATCTGTCATTCCAACTATCCATCCTTCCATTTCTTCATCCATCTATTTGTTATGGATCCATTTGTCCATTTGTTTGTATATACACCTACCCATCTGTTCATTCATTCATACAGCTATTCATCTGACTGTCAATCCATGTGTCCTTCTGTCCATCTGTGTCTGTCCATCTGTCAATTTCTCTATCTATTTGTCTGTGCATCTGTTTGTTCATTTAACCATCTATAAATCTGTATGTCTTTAAATCGTTTTGTCAGTGTCTGCCTATCCATGTATCTGTCTGTCCATCTCTTTGTTTCCTTCTATCTGATATTTGTCTATCCTTCTAACTGTCCTTCCATTTATCCATCTGCTCATCTATTTGTCGTCCAGCTAGCCAGCCAGCCTGCCAGCCAGCTATCTGTCCTTCCATCTGTCTTTCCATTTGTCTATCTGTCCACTAGAAAGTTATCCTTGGTGAGTCACACTTCATTAAAGATTAAAAAAAGAATAAAATAAAAATTTTAAAACCAGCACTAAAAGCTTGACAAGGCTTTGTTTAAGAAACCTACCTTTGTTTAAGAAACATACAAAGGACATAATTGTATTTATAACATTTATATTTTGGCAAAAGTGCCTTCGATATAATTTTTGAAACAAACAACAAACAAATCATATCCTTGTGAATTGTTTAGAATTGTAGTGAAAAGACAATTTGCAAAATAAAGAGATAAAGGAGATTTGAGACCATGTGTGAACAACATATTTTAGAAATACTTTTGAAGGGAGAATGGAAGAAAGACTTATCAGAAAATAATGAGAGAAGAAATGAAAAAAGATTAAAAAGAGGGTTAAAAATAATTGAAGAATATATAAATCAAGTGATTATTCTTCCTTAGTCCTCTCTCTAAATAATTTCCTTAAGTTTGGCTTTTTTTATTAATGGGCTTGTAAGCAGGAGTGGGTTTCTACTGGTTCTGTCCACCTCTGTAGAACCGGTAGCTCAGAGGAACAGCCGACATAGAACCGCTTCTATGTCTGCTGATGTTTTTGCCCACCTGCCCACCTGGGCTCTTACCTGATCTTTATTTCCTGATTTTTCAACTTCAGATGCCAAACGAGGCACAGCTGCAGTTTAAAAAGCAGGAAAAGAGAGCTGTTTTAAAGGCTGCTTCTCTGCACACAGCGTGCTGATGATGATTTACAGGTGCCCTCTCGCAGCATGCAGGGAAGCACATCATAAATCACTGAACCTCGTAAATCATGAACCGGTAGTTAACCCTGTCATATCTCACTCCTGTTTGTGAGCATTTTCCAAATGTATGTATGTGCTTATTTTTTCCTTCTCTGAAAAGAAAAAAACACCTTATTTGGAATATTTACAGCTTAATTTTTATTGTCAAGACTAAGATATTTGTGGCCTTTTCTTTCTAAAATAAAAAGGGAAATATAGGATGGACATTTCCTAGTTACTTTTGTCCTATTTTTTAAAAATCACCACATGGAAAAGCCTTCTAAACATTTTAATAATGGAAACCATTTTTGAATGTTGACTGGGTGACAGTAGATAAGTGTCCTAATACCCTTGGTATCAATAGAATAGCAATAGTGCCAGGTCATTTATTCTGAAGGGGTCATGGGAGTAGAATGAAAAGAGGAAATTAAATGTTCTCACCAAAAGAAAAAAGAAAAAAAATGTAAAGATAGTTAATAATGTGACAGTTACTAATAATAAGGAAATCCACTGTTCAGGCTGTAGAGCTACAGAGTATCCCAATAAGGAAGTGGTTAAGAAGACTCCTGTTGTGTTGAGATATTAGAAGTCACCCTGAACTATACATTTCCTTGTTTTTATTAGATAAAGTTACAACTGAAACATTCTTTGAACAGCCCCATTGGTCAGTGAATGGCCTTTATTTTTGTTCCGTTTCAAAGTGGGTATCTTTGAAGAAGAAAAAATCAAGCATAATAAATTACATAGCTTCTACTTAATAGTTACACCCCAGGTTAAAATTTTCTAAACAGTACTAAAATATACACGTGTTAGTTCCTCTTATTTCATCTCTTAAATATTTTTATTTGACTTTACTCCTGAATTTATAACACACCTTTTGATTTATTCCAACACTCAGCAATGGCTTCCCAAAATAAAAATAATATATTCAATGCTGTTAAATTCAAAAGTAAAATTAAATAATTAACATTTAGATTAAATTAACAATTAACATTTAGATTAAAAAGATATGCTTTTACCATCTTCCTGAATGCTAGCTGACTGGGAGGGTTCCAACATTGCAGAACAAGCTGTGTGTCTTAGGGATGTGCTCTAAATGTATTAAATCTTTCATTCTTGCCCCTCTTCCTCCAGATGTTTCCATGTAAAGCAATCCACAGCTAGTTGGGCTTTCAACACATTGTTGAAGATATTAGGATGGTTCTGCAGTCCCTATTTGGGAGCACAGTCTAATTTATGTGGGCAAATAATCATAATTTGTGATAAGCGGTGATAATTATGATAATTTATTTGAACCAAATATAATATATGATCATTGATCAATGGTTATAATTTATCCAACTAATAATCATAATTTTGTTTTTGTTTTTTTACTTATCTTGAGGTTTTTATTTTCTTTTTGCTTGCTTTCTTTTTCTCCTTTCTCCTTTACTTTAGATATGACATATTAACCAATATATTAAACAATCCACAGTTATAAGGCCGAATGTAGTTCATGTAATCACAACTTTTCAGTACAGTAAAGATAGGCTTAGCATGGTTTTAAACATTTTTGTCTCCATAAAACACAGCAGAGGGAAGATTGGAGTTCTTTTGTGCTCTCTGAGCTTGGTTATTTCACTGCCAATTAGGTAACATTGGTGTGAATGAGTATGGCAGCTGTTGCCTGTTTATGTTAAGTTTATCCTGCCATGATTTTTTCCCCTGCTTTGGTGTTCCTTGAGTAAAATATGCTTTTCTGCCTGATTGTTAGTTTGATGCAAATCCTTGCCTATCTGAATTTGGCTGCCGGAGGGGATATGTTCTATTTCTTTTGTTTTCTTTCTAGGTTTGTTGATGGTGGTTTGTCTCTATATGTCTATTTAGAGCTGATTTTTCTGAAGATCATGCTGCCAGGAAATCTCTAGCATTTTTGGATTTGGCTTGATCTATGATAGTCACAATTTCCCAATTGAAACTCTGGTTGTATCTGTTCATGCATTGGGAAATTAAGGAATTTTCATCATGTCTTCTGACAGCTAGTTGGTATTTGTGCATTTGCTTTGTTAGTCTTTTGACTGTCCAGCTACTGTTTTGGTTTTTTTTTTCATGAGTTACTGGGGTCTTTTGGTTTACTGAGGATATTTTGGAGGATTTTACTTGGTTTGTATAGTACAGTAATGCATAGGTATTCAATGTGTGAGAGTGATATCCCTTGCATATGCTTTACTGGTTGTGATGGAGTGAGTTATATGGTCAGACACACCTTGGTAAAGTTGGATGGGTATCCATTTTGTTGGAAGATGCTGTCTAGATGTTTTCTCTATCTGATGTTCTGAGTTGCTGCAATGTATTTGTATAGAGGGAAGAGTAACAAGAAAATGTAATAACCCCCCTCTCCATGTATTCTGTCTTAGATTTATATGTTCATATAAAGTAATTGGCTTAAGCAGATATTAGTAGGCCTATTTTTTTTCACAGTATGGAGAAAGAACAAGTAAATCTTAGGAATAATTGCCATTTACAGCAAATGCAGTTAGCAAGTGGAAAGTGTTTTCAGATGAGCCATTACAAATTTGTTATGTATCAAAAATCACTCATGTTTAGGAAAGAAAATAGTTATTAGCCATAAAAAACCCACATTTGTGGAAATTTGTACAGTTCAATAGGAGGTAGGATGAATAAATCTGGCTGTTAAATTACTGTTTACATTTATTAAGGAAATAAAATACGTTGAGAATGACTATCAATCCAATTGAGATTCCTATGTGGAGCCATTTTCTTGTGGCAGCTTCACTAAACAGATCTTATAGTGAATGGCAGTTGAGAAGACAATAGATTAGTATCTTGTGTTTAGGTTTGCAAATTATCAGATGACATGGATTCAATTTTTATTCTAGAAGTAAAAGCAATATTATATAATTGCAGAATTTGTCTCTTTGGGAAGGAGATTAGCAATATACAATATAACCAATTATTAAGAACATTTTTTTCTCCTCTTTTCTTTCCTGTCAGTCTTGTGAAGTAATCCTGACTAGAAGCACATACAAAAGTACTAACCACAACTTTACTGTGATCTTACCTCAACAGTATCTTCCAATTCTAAAGTAAATTTCCTTAGAAATTCTTCTAAGAATTGTATGTACAAAAGACTCCTACTATGTACAAGAAAATTCTTCTAAGACTTTTGTCTCCCAAAGTCATTCTCACATACGATTGTACTTCCCTTCTCTCAATCTCTCTTTTTCTCTCTCTTTTTCTCCCTCTTTTTCTTGTGAAAGAATGCACAATTCCATTGTTCCTAATATGATGTTGGGAGTTAATATTCCAGTTCTCCTATTGGTGAGAAATCCAACTACATTTAGTCAAGTTTTTATTTTTGGAATAAAGTCAGTGGAGTCTTATGATGTTGTGTGATATATGGTTTATTTTCTAACATTATACAGGCAGAGCATAAATAGCAGCTCAAAGCATGAACATTATAGCAGATATTTTTCACACATTATATTTGGAGGGGAACAATTACTTCAGCCACATTTGACTCCACACTCAATTTGGCTATTTATCCTGTAGTTCCTGCTCATCAACCTGACTCCCCCTTCTTAATAGGAAGAAAATAATGAGAAGTTATTTCTCTCATTTCCTGTGGTATCTTGGGACACATTAGTTCTCACTGTTAGTTGCTATTAACTATCTTTTATCTTGGGCCATCTTTCCTCTAATTGCCACTTGCTATTAACTGTCTTTTAAAATATCTTAAGAAGGATTGCCTCAGGATAGCCCACATCAATAACTTTAATATTAGAAAACTTAGTCTTTGGAAGTGTGGAGTTAGAAGGGATTTCCAGGAGATCATAGAAACCAATCCTTTCACAACTCTAGCAAAGGGAGTCTGAGCAAAGCTATAGTTTTAATTTAAGTAGTATATGTGATTGAGTTGGAAAAGTCCTGGTATGTAAGATACTTTTGATGTGCATTTATGGTGATAAAGCTATCACAGACCCACTGATATTTCTGGAAGTTGTAGTAGGAACCCATAGATCAGTTAAAACTATAACTCAAGAGGAAAATAGCATATATTACAATGCTAGTAGAAGTTAATAACCTTTCCTTCATTGATAATTAGGGGTTTAGCATGTCATGGGACATTTTCTTTTGGGAGGCTATATCAACATACTAAAGTTGCACAGATCTTCAGAAGGATTTCTGCATAGTTGGAGAATGGGTCTCAAAATGGAAGATGTCATTCAATGAAAAAAAGAGTAAGGTGATATACATTGGTGCCAAAATCCTAACCACTCATACAAACGAATAGAATTAAAGCTAGCAGTGACTCATGGGGAAAGAGATCTCGACTAAGTTCAATTAGGGTGTCAACACTGTGTGGTCAAGGTCAAAAATGAGAAAGAATTGGAGGAGTAATGATAATGAATGAATCAATTAAGGAATGAATGAGCTTCTGGTCTGAACCAACAAGCATAGATTTATTTCTATAAATAAAGAGAGTGATATTTAGCTATCACTCTCTTTTTGCATAACCTTTTCAGTCATAAAATGCCAGTCAGAAAAAAATGTTTGTCTGTGTGAATGTGTTTATATGTGTGTGTGTGTCTATACTTGTGCACACACATCCATGAACACCCTCCCACACTCACTATGACGATTGAGGTTGTGAGCTTGGATTTAAAATGGTTAAGAAAAAATATATGCAGCAAATTTTTTTCTGTGGGTCTCATCCAGAGAAACTGGTGGTCCAGCTTATTCTACATATGGGAAAGCTCTTTTGGGCATGAAGATATATGTTGTAAGGGACAGGTGGCCTGTCCTGTTAAAAGGTCTTGTTTTAGCTTTGAAAAAATAAACACAGATAATTTAGGAATTCAATCCAGGCAGTAACTTCCTGCATTGGCAAGCTGAAAAACTTTGAATTGCACATGTTTTGTTATAGGAATCCACTCAAAAAGGAAATCTAGGCATGTTATTCTTAATCTAACAAGACAGATGGAATGTGGGATGTATGTAAAAATTGGGAAATGTTATTCCTTGTTGAATTGTAACAAGCATTTAACTTTCTCCATTAACTTTCTGTTTATAGCTGAATAAACCTAATTTATTACTGTTTTGAAAGAAGATGATATCAACTAGTTTTGCTAGATCTCTAACTACTATGCCTACTTCATTAAATGGGCAAAATTGCTGAAATAAACAAGAACAGTAGGAAAAACAAACTTTGCTGATGATTATTTTTCATAGACATTTCAGGTTTTGATACCACTATTCAGATGTATACTTTTCAGGTTTTACACATTCGGGGAAAATACTATAAATTAACCTGCCTGCAGAGGATGTTATTGGATTAAAGGGTCGCAGTCTGAGCTTAGCCAGAGTAGGGAAATATATGAGCTATAGCTAAGAAGCCAGAAGATTGGATCAAAGAATAAAATATAAGTCAGCCTTGGTATGCAAGTGAGAAGATTCATACAAATAACAAGCAAGGTGATAGAGGTAGGTCAGAGCCCCAAAGGAACGTTGACTTAAGTTTCCATGAAAGGTGCTAAATTTTTACTACTTCAGGCAGTAGTAGTAAATTGTATTTTCAGAAATCTAAGCAGTTACTGTACTGATAATCAATGTTTTTCACAGATGTGGACTACGTGGTCTAGAAAGCCCGAGTTTTCCTCCAATTTAATGACATAATTTTACAAATTTTCATTGGGGAGCACAAGGTTCTAGGATGTTGGTTTGTGTATGAAAATTTTGGCTACAGGCCAATTTATTGACCAGCTCCTCTATTTCAGCTTTATTTAATTATAGGCAAATGAATATTGAACACTTTCAAATTTAATAATTTCTTTAATTTACATAGTCTTTGTTTTCTCCCATTTGTTATTATGTTCCCAAGCACTATTCTAGATCCAGATTTAGAGTGCATGGTTTTCTTTCTGTTTCATACAACATTCTTGAACTAATATTATAATAGAGGTGGGTCCTAGAACGGCAAATGCTATTCCTTCAATATTAATTGCATAATTAGCTTGGGAATCATTTCGTTCTTTTGGATGTACTTTGTAGAAGATAAACAGCTTTCTGGCCATTATGGAGAAGAAAAAGATACTTGTGCTTTGATTTAGATTCATAAAATATAAAATCTGCCTCCGTTAGATTCATTTTCAATTATATAAATGCTCAGCCTAAATTAGAAGCTGGTAATGAGAAATGGAAAGTGGCTTGTTTGTATCATAAATCAACTGCCTGTGTTTTTTTCCCCCTTCATTTTATTACTTTAAAAAAAGGATATAGCCACAAATAATGTACTATTCAAAAGAATTTTGCTGTTATATTTTTGTCTGTGTTAGTTTCCCTCTCCCCAAAAGGAAAAAAATGTTCTTTAACTCTGATGTAATACTGTATTTCTTGCTGAGAAAAGACTATGTGATCCTAGCAGAGAAACAGATCCTTTATTCATCTGAAATAGTCTATGCTGTATTTCTAGCTAGAGGAATGGAGAAGAACCTGAAGCATTCCAGATGTTGTGGAATTTCAAGTTTTGTCCCCCTGAGTTAATATGAGTCATCCAGTCCCTGGGGCAACTGAGTCATTCTGTCTCCTGGCAGTTCATAATCCCTAAAGACCAGCCCAGACGTGCTGTAGCCATTTTTTTTTTAACTTCTGCCATCTAATGCAAAGAAAGTTAGGCTGGAGCATCCATTTCCCTCTCCTCTTTCCCTTCCCTTCCTCCCTTCCCAACTGCACAAAAATGAAACCAAATGCTAGAATGGCCAATTCAGGATCATCACAATCACATAAAGGGTTCATGGGGCTTGCTTATACAACTCCTTTCTGTTCTCTTTTTGGTTCCCCTAAACTAAAGCTTCATTCCACAGAAATAAAAAAGGATAATTAACTGTCAAGACCCTATTTCTTGACATGCTTGACAAGGGGAAGATAGTTTACCCTGAAACAGACCGGAAATCTTTTGGTGTGAAGCATGTCCTCTCCATGTTAATTATTAGGGTTAGATAAATTTAGCCTTTTCTGTAATACAATAATCCTCACCCCCAATCCAATTAAATTTGTCATGCAAACTGGTCCATTGTCCTATTTCATTTCTTGGATTGGAGTGTCAGATCTAGTCCAGAGAAACTCAGAGCCAAATCTGCATTAGATAATTGAATTTTGGTTAATTTCTCTCAGCCTGAAGATTCAGGCATTACATCTAACTCTGCTTAACAGGAAAAATGTCATCTGCAGAAGGTTAAAAACTGCATCACAATAATTGGAGTGGCCAGGTGATCACAGCCCTGCCCATTTTATGTACATGCAATGCATTCAAATATGGGTGAGACTTTGGTTATCCAGTTGTATTTATATTTTTATTCTGTTAAATTATATTGTTATATTGATATTTTTATACTGTTAATCATCCTACCAGCTTACTTCAGATGCATCTTCTATTTTTTCTCTATATACGGGTTTTTGGTTTTTTTTGGTATGGACAATTTTGTTTCTTGCTTTGGCTCACTTTTCTAAAAGTCTGGCACTGTGATAATAATGGTCTGGTGGCCCACTCCAGATTCTTTTCCATGTCATTCACAGTGCTTTTCTCTCAGGCATTATTCCTGAGGAGAAATATCATCAAATACCGAAGTAGAAAGAACTGCCAAAATATCTTACTTTTTCCTCTAGAACAGGGGCATCAAACTCGAGGCCCCTAGGCCACATCCAGCCAATGGGGTGCTTAGATCTGGCCCATGGGGCCACCTTGGAGACAGCAAAGGACCAGCCTGTGGTGCCTCTGCCAGCAAAATTGAGCTTGTGAGGGTTGTGGGTGCCCACCCCCAGCTCCATTTTCACTGGCAGAGGGTTGCAGGAAGCCATCACAGCTGAAAACAGCATTCGGTAGCCCGTTTTCAATGGGAGAATACTCGGGTCAGTACAGGTACCCTCAACATGAGTGACATCGAACTGGCCATGCCCACCCCAGACCCCCTAGGTCAAACACAACCTTAATATGGCTCTCAATGAAATTGAGTTTCACACCCCTGCTCTAGAATATCATGAGGATAAATCTAAGATTTTTTTAAGGAAAATCATCTTCAGTAGATGGATCCCAGTACTAAATATGAGCAGGGAAAGACTAGTGTCCTAATTTATTAATAAGAAACAAATCAGGACATTAGGGGTTACATATTGTGGCAGTGGTTTTAATCTTTGTACACTGCCCAGATTCAATTACTTGAAGTCATTGCAGTGAGATGGGTGGCTTTGTACATAATTTAAATAAATATAGTTGTATGATCTAAATTATACAAAGCCATTGTACATACATGTAGTCCTCAACATGTAATTGAGCCTGTAAGTTGTAAGTCATGGCAGACATTAAGCAGGTCACCATTTGATGGCACCCAATTTAATGACCTCTTTTGCAGCAGTTGAGCAAATGCCACAGTTGTTAAGTGGCTGCTAAGTGAACTTGTTTTCAGTAACTGGCTTTTTTTGTCAGAAACTGAAAGTAAAAGCTGGAGATTGGCAAAAAATGCAAAAAAATTACAGTCACCTGTAAATGTAAACCAGCTGCACAAAATGCAATCAGGTGACCACAGTTTTGTGTGTGTGTGTGTGTGTGTGTGCAACAGTCTCTACTTTGAAAACAGATTGGAAAGTCCATTGCAACTTCTCACAGTCACTAAGTGAGGATTACCAATACATCAAAAAAAGTGTTTTTAATTAATACCAGCTTTACTGTACTGAGAAACTCTCTTTCAACACACTTGCTTTTATCATCAGTTCATTCTTAATTGTGAGATGGATCTCATTGTTTTCACAGCAAATGTATGGGATTAATATCTTCTGTTTAGGTGTCATGTATTAATCAACCTTCTTACTTTCAAAATGAAATCAAACAGTAGCGCTCTATCTTTTTTCTTTTTCTTTTGAGAGGGATATGTAGCCAATTGCAAGTACATCCACAGAAGCAAGGAGTAAGATGGTGGCAATGACCATCTGACTGAAATGGCCTCTATTTTTCATGTCTTGGTTTTAAGCAGGTGGAGTTCAGCTGATTTCTTTGTGCTCTTAAGCCTTCTAACATTACATGAAATTATTTTGCACCATGAACTTTTCAGGCTGCAATATTACCTCCTATCATGCCTAATGGCTTAACAAGTTATGGAATTATCACTTTATATTAAGTCATTCTTTAAAGCCCTTGACTTTATATCATCTATTTATAAAGTATATGAATGCAATGGAGAAAAACAACAATGGTGAGAACGATTTAATTATTGGTCTGACCTTTATTTAGTTATATTTAAATCAACATATTTACCTTCAGGCTTTTTGAAATCTGTTTTGTACAATTGACATTTTAAAATTATGTATAAAAATAGGCTTAACAAAGCCTCAAAAGTCTAAATCATTACATCAGGGCATGTTGAAGCAGAGTGTGGGTGCACAAAGAAAAGCTTTGCAGGATTATTTTGAATTTTGGCCAGAACTGTGCAGGCAAGTCATAAAACTCCACCTCAACACTGCACGTGCAGTTTATTGGGAAACAGTGTGTTTTTATCGTATTAGTTGTTTTTATTACAGTTTTATTATAAGAAGCATGATTATGGAAGGATGGTGAGATGTTGCTAGGTCCCATCATGGCTTCCAATCAGGTTAAAGAAAAAAGGAGCCTACTCCTACCTATGCTTAATTTGTTTGGGTGTGTGCCTACATGTGCCTTTGAATCAGTTTTATCTCCTGGCAACTGTCTGGATTAGTTTCTGCAGATTTTTTTTTTTGCCAAGATTTTTCAGGTTTGCCTTCCTGGGGTGAGAGATGGATTGGTGCAAAGTCACGCAGATGGCTTTGTGCTGATGCCTTAATCACTATACCAAACTGTTTCTATCTTCTTGTAATACCAGCCTTTTTACAACAAAGAAAAGGAACCAAAGATCTACTTTTTTTTGGTTAATCCTAGATAGTATATTCTTGGATTCAAGAATAAAGACAGATGTGACAAAGAATGACTTTATTGTTAATCAAACCACATACATACCAAAGTTTTGATAACAAAACCATATAGTCATTCATGTTCCAGAAAATATATGTCCTACTTAAAATTAATTAATCTATTTAGTTATGTACAAGAACTGAACTTGCCAAATTTCAGTGACAAACATCTAATTGGACAAAATGGGATTTCTGTTTAATGATCAATATTACATATATTTTCAAACATCTAATTATGTGTATGTGTATGTGTGTGTGAATGCACTGTTAGATAGACAGATAGAAAGAGAGAGAGAGAATGTATGTGTATTCACACACACACATAGATATATAGTGTGTACATTCTGTACTCTGTATGTGTGTATATACCGTGTTTCTCCAACAATACGGCCACCATCAATAGGAAGGCCCAGCATGATTTCTAGGCCTGAGGTGAAATTAAGCCCCACCCCCAAAATTTAGGCCTATTTCAACCATACTTTTCCCCGCCATTTCTCACATCGTTCATTAGAACTACACGAGGTGAAGAGAAATGGGCGGGGAAAGGACAGGGGGGGATGGGGAGAAAACTTGCCTTTAGAAGTGCCCTGCAGGTAGCCAAGGCTAGAATACCCCAATAGCTGATAGAAGCTCCCTGAAGGCAGAGTCCCCAGTCGCTTCAGGGTGTGGTGTGGCTACCCGTGTCCCCTCACCTTTAGGCAGTCTCTTTTGGGCGATGGAAGCTCCCCAAATGCAGTCACCAGCCACTTTGATCGGCCGGTAGAAGCAGCCTCGGGGCGAGCTCACACATACATTTCCCTCGCTGCGAGGCTGCTTCTACCAGCCGGGAAGTGTGTGTGTGTGTGTGTGTGTGTGTGTGTCTTNGGAGGAAATTAAGTCACCCCTGAAAAGATGCTTTTTCAGGGGTCAAAAAAAAAAAAGGCCTGGCCTTATTTTGTGAGAAACACGGTATTTCTCGAGAAAAGTACTCCACTCCTCCACTCACAATAGAATTCCCTATGCCTCCAGGCTTGAAAGTTTGGGCCTGGACAATCTAGAATTGTGCTGCCTGTGGTCCGATCAAAGCACAGTACACAAAATTGTCTTACCTGTCAATGACTTCTTTATATCTTACCTGTCAATGACTTCTTCAGCCTCAATCACAATAATACACGAGCAAACAACCAATACAAACTCAAGGTAAACTGTTCCAAACTTGACTGTAGAAAATACAACTTCAGCAACAGAGTGGTCAACGCCAGGAACACTAGACCCAACTGTGTTGTTACAACCTCAACCCCTCACAGCTTCAGCTTCAGCTGTGGACCTCACCTCATTCCTAAGAGGTCCTTAAAGGGGGCGTGCATAAGCACACCAGCATGCCTACTGTCCCTGTCTTACTGTCGCCATTTATCTGTATTTACTCCAAAGTTGACATGCAGCAGGTTCTGACCAGTTCTGGAGAATCAGTCATGGAAATTTTGTGTAGTTCAGAGAATCAGCAAATACCATCTCTGACCGGAGAGTATCCTTTTTCTGCCATGCCCACCAAGCCACGCCCATAGAACTGGTAGTAAAAAAAATTGAATCCCACCACTGGTTTACTCCCTTTGTTCTTGTTTATGTTCATATTTATACTTGTTATCTTGCACATGAATCTTGTACAAACAAACAAAAAATTGATGGAACTGCATCCAATCTCACATTCTGTGAGAAGTAAATTATGGCTAGTCTAAAGAAAAGAAGAATTAGGGGTGACATGATAGCAGTATTCCAATATTTGAAGGGCTGCCACAAAGAAGAGGGGGGACTAATTATTCTCCAAGGAACCAGAGGGCAGGACAAGAAACAATGGTTGGAAACTAATCAAAGAGAGAAGCAATTTGGAATGAAGGAGAAACTTCCTAACAGTGAGGACAATTAATGAGTCAGTTTGCCTTCAGAAATTGTGGGCGCTCCATCAATGGAAGCTTTTAAGAAGATACTAGACTTCTATACTTATCTGAAATAGCATAAGTTCTCCTGCTTGAGCAGGGGGAGCTGTACTAGAAGACCACCAGTGTCCCTTCCAGCTCTATTCTATTCTAATTCTAATATTTCCCTTTGGATATGAAACAATATCCAAAGTCACTAATGGGATACATTCACTGCTTCCTCAAAGTCAGAATTGAAGACAGGGTTTGTGGGAAGGAAAGATTGATTGTATTATATGATATGTTATACTAAGCAAGATTTTTTTTTTAAAAAAGCATGCAGATGAAATGGAATTGCCAGTTTACTGTTGTGGTTAAAGAATGAGGCTAGAAAATAGAACTCTTAGTTCTTGTCCCATTGAAGGAACAGTCATTCCTTCTTAACTCTAGGAAGCAGACAGTTACAAACCATTTCTGAAATCTTGCCAAGAAAACTTTGAGAACTGGGCTAGGCAGGAGTCAACAATGATTCAAAGGGACCACACAAAAAAAAGCAGTATTCTTGCAGGGCAATAAATATACAAAACAATGAAATATTTCATACAAGTGAAATATTGGTTTATGCGCTCTCTCTTGCTCTCTGTTTCACTCTCTCAATTTTTACTGAAAGTTTCCCAAAGAGCATAAAAACTAACATGAACTAATAAAAAGTAAAAGCAGAAAAGAAAGAAAAGGAAAAGAAAAAAAGAAGAAATGCAGAAAAAAGGGATGAAAAAACAAAAAGAAGCTTCTGATTTCCTTTGCAACAAATATAAGTACAGTTACCATGTTATCTCTTACTCTATGATTACGAAAGAAAAGCTCACTCTTTCCTATTATACCATTTTTAGGTCAGTTCTCTATTTTAGATTCCGTGAGTAACGGTGATTTTAGATTTTAGTGAGAATCTAAAGATTCCCTTTAACCCGTAAAACCTCTAGTGATGTGTTGTTTGGCCATGACCCCTCACTTGCATCTTGAGCCTTAAAAAGCATCTTTTATACTAAAAGGCTGGCTAGATGTGAGGTTCCAGGTATATCCACAGTTCTCCTGATATACTTTCTCAAGTGTTTTGGCCAGGAAACTATTCCTCACATAGTATTCATGATACCACTCTTCATTTTTCATATACAAGTTGCGTTAGAGCAGGACTCCTTCTTCAAAAGACATATAGGAGAAATGAGAGGTAGAGAGGGCAAGGGTGATAGTAGCAATAGCTGCTGTTGACTCTTCACTACGGGATTCCTTTCATTGTCAATCTTAGTACCTGAAATGAGCCCAGACACTCTTTTGGGCTTTGTTACGTGCTTTTGCCCCTCCTTGATTTTCCCCATCAGAACTTCAGGCCAGAAGTTCATTATGTTGGGAAGGACTAGTAGGCATTTAGGTTGCCCATGTCCTGGCAGGTGGTACTGCCTTCACAGACACATTGTTGTCTTGTGTGGGTTCTGTTGTTTTATTACAAAGAAGCTAACCAGAGGAGTTCTGGCTGCCCCTTTGCCGCACCACTAAACAATCCCCTAAAATTTCATCTCTTGAGCAGTGAAATCAGAAAAAGTCATAGAAGCACACAGTCTCACAGCTGGATAGAAGATCAGCCCCTCAACTGGATAATTGGAGTATTGAGGGTACTAACTCTGTCAGGCTTCTCCTCCAAGTGACATAGAATATGCTAGTCTTGAATAGACTAGTTCTATTTTCTAATGGGAAATACTAGTTTTCTGCTAAAACGGAGCCTCCATTGTAGGAATATGTTCACCACAAACTGTAAGCAGTCCATGGCAGGGCATGCAAAATATGTGGATAAATGCATTATGTATGTTGTTTGCTTGTTTAAAAGCTAGAGATATTTCAAGGTTACATCAGCATAGGATATAAATATTTTGATTTTTAAACAAAATTATCAAGTATTGTAGTAAATTTTAAATATATTTCATATTTATGAACCACCTATCTGTCTCCCTCTACATAGAATGGAATGGAATGGAATGGAATGGAATAGAATAGTTGAAGGGAGAGGAGAGAGGACAGAATAATTTCAAAGACCATAGGAAATTGATACATATTTTCAAAGACCATAGGAAATTGATACATAGGGCAAGCTGTTGAGCCAAACCATCACTTTCATGGTTAGAAATATGAACAGGAAGCATGTTGAATTTCTAAAGTGATCTTAGTCACTTAATATATGATGTTTGCTATCAGTCTCTCTACTGATCACTGATCCAGTTTATACATTTCCATGGTTAGCTTTTTACTTTCATAGATACGGGGCGCAGAAGGCTAACTCCTAATTTTCTCAGGCATGGATGTAGTGTTAACTGAACTCTTAATGTGTTAGCAGAAAGAACAATGAAATTTTCATGGGACAGCTGTTCTCTTCAAAATGTTTTGTGCAAGACAACATTCTAGGGAGGATAGACACTATAAAAATTACAATGCACAAATCAAACTTAAACGAAACAAACAAACAAAAAATAAACATAGATATAGAAGGAAATTTTCCAAGTGTCTGAACTGATAATGGTTGATATGAACTGATGTTTTCACAACATTATTTTATATCCTTATAGATAAACTTCATTATTAACTTTTCATGGGACAACTGTTCCCACACTAACAGTGCTTTTGCAAAATATAAGCAATAGCATTGCAAAATTGCTAGAATCAATCTAAGCATAGGAATGATGGATTCCAATAAAAAAATAGCCACAAAGTTAGAATAACCTATCAACATCTCCTCTTACCATTTTCAATGTTCAATTAAAATTTTTACTGCTGTTCCACTTTTCCTTCTTTTTCTCTCTTTTTACATCAGTTTTACACAAACTAGGCCAGAGTAAACTAAATATATATAATTTATAAACAATCTGGGGGAAAATGTCTGAATTATTTATGTCACTTTTTGAAAAATGTGTTTGTTCTTTTACAAAAAAAATAGATATTGCTCTTAATCACTGTGGTGCCACGAATATGCTGAAAAAATCAGGACTCCCCAAGTTTCTTGTTTGGAAAGAAGTAAGTTCAGTAACTCAATCTGCAATTGGAAAACCAAAGGCAAACTGATTCTGAATGGTCTATTTAAACAAGTGCCAATTACTGAATAATTCTCTGGCCTAAACAGAAGTGCATTGTATATGGAATGGTCTTTTTGTGCCTTAGAGTGCCTTCTACCAGATGCCCTTTTAAATTGTTTTGAATTCTCTGTAGGCAATAGATAGCGAAACCTACAGAACTTAGTAATGGCAAAGAGGAAGCAATCATGTGGCTACTTGCTAGTTAAAGAGTCTTGAAAAAGGCATCTGTTATATATGAATTACAGACATAGGGGAACTTTGACAGTTCATAGACCAGACCTAATTTATTAAATGAAGTTTCTAATATAAACAGTAATTCATTTCAGGCACTGACACCAAAAGTCTGGGTTATGTGAACATTGTCTAGAGAACTGTCACCTTTTCAAAATCAAATCAAAAGAAAGAAAATAATCAACTGCACTGAAAAAGTGAACTTGACACTGATCGGACTGTTGTAGGTAAAAATGAATAAATGCATTTTATATCTTTATCCCAAAAGAAAACAGCCAAATGCATGAAGCAGATTATTCCTGTGAAAATTTATATTTATTTTACAGCAGTAAGCTTTGAACTATATTCTGATGCAGGTACCCCTTCATATACATCCACAATTGGGATTAAAATTTCCCTTACTAAGTAAGGAAAATGGTTAATGCCCGGTTTTACAACTTTTTTGTCGTGGTTGTTAAATGAATCATTTCAGTTGCTAAATGAATCATGTGGTAATTAAGTGAACTAGGCTTCCCCCACTTAATTTGCTTGTCAGAAGCTAATTGGGAAGGTCACAAATGGCAATCACATGATCTGGAGATGCTGTCTGAATTTTGATCATGTGACTATGGGGATGCTATGATAGTCAGAAGTGTGAGGACTTGTTGTAGGTCATTTTCAGTTCTATTGTAACTTAGAACAGTCACTAAATGAATGGTTGGAAGTTGAGGACTGTCTATACATCTATATGATTAGAAATATTCTCAACAATGAAGCACAGAACGTGCATCAATGTAAGAATTCAATTCATTGGTATGCATTACCCTTAGGTTTTTCAGGATAAAAGATTAGACTTGTTCTACATTCCTAGCAAAACTACCAATTGTAATCAGCAGGGTAACAATAACCTTTGGAAGATATAATAGTCAAGAAGACAGAATCATCCATATGATGACCAAGAAAGGTTAATGTTTGGAATGCCAAGGGTACTGAAGGTGTAAAACCAAACAGTAAGAGATTTGTTCTCCTGACTTATTCAAATCCTTCTTTGGAAATTCATTGTAGCACATTATATGTAATTATGGTTACAGTAACAAATAAAATACTGTATTATTAGTATGCATTCATTCTTGGCAAATCCCAGTTCTGGAACAGAAGTAGGCTATTTCGGAAAAAATTGGAAATCCAAAACAAATCTGTTAAGGATAAATGGAACATTCCAGAAGCTTTAGAGAAATTCAGTTATTTGAAAGTACAAAGGCACAAAAGCCATGTTTATAAAATCTAACTTGTGGCAGTAGTACTATGTGGGGCATAGTCAGACAGATTAGAGCAGGAGAGGGGGTAGTTTTAGCTAAATTTATACTGGACAATTGTGAGTCCAGCTGCTCCAACAGCCAACCATATTATTGCACTCTTAAAAATGGTATTGTGCTGTCTTAAAATCTTGTGCTGTGAAAATCTACGAAACTGGATAACAAGCTACAACCACATTGCATGTGGAATGGCACAACTTGTCACTGCCAATTCATCATGGCCAACTTGTCCTAGTCAGCTCACCACAGGAGAATTTACCATGGCCAATTCGCCACGGGACAACTTGCTACAAGACAATTAAACTATTTTATTTAATTATTTAAAAATAATTAAAATGATTAATTTTTGTAATTAGCATTTTATTTTGTCCTTCCTTCCTCTTTAATGATTCTATTTTACCATTTCTTCAATATTATGTGACTTATCTCACAGTAAGTTGTCCTGTGGCAAATTAGCTGTAGAGAATTGGCTGTAGCAAGTTGGCCTCAGCAACTTGGCTGTGGAGAGCATGTTTGTATCATTCCTAGAGGACATAAACCAAGTTTACAGGTAATCCTCAGTTTATGACCATAACTGAGCCTGCAATTACAGTCATAAAACATGCTGATTGTTAAGTGGATCACCAGATGACCAGACCCAATTTACAACTTTCTTTTGGCAGTTATTAAGCAAATCTGGTCGTTAAAATGAACATGGCATTTTTTAAATGAATGTCACAGTTGTTAAGTGAAAGCCAAAGTCTTTAAGTGAATCCATCATCTGCAATGGGCATTTTTTTTGCTGAAAACTGGAAGTAAACACCAGTTTTCAGCATAAAACATTATAAATTCCAGTCATGTGACTATATGAGGCTGCAAACAGCCATGAATGGGGAGCAGTTGCTAAGTGTCCCAAATGTGATCATGTGATGGTGATGGGGCAACCATAGGAACTTTGAATCCAGTTTGTAAGTAGCCCTGGGGAGATGCATCATAACTTTGAAAGGTTGCTAAGTGACTGGTCATAAGAAGATCATCTGTAAATAATCTAGCATATCAATCCTGATTTTAAGTAGGCTAAAAAAATATAATGAACAAATAAGTATATTTCCTCAGACACAGAGATGTAATAGAATGTTACATAGAGCATGAATGTCTCTTTTTGCATCTTTATATTTATTTCTGAATGACAATACAACTATCTAATAATGTCCACTGGGTAGGAAGATAATTCAGTTATGCTAAAAAGTGAAATACATTTTCCATTGTTTTCCAGGATACTTTTTTTTCTGCTCCAGAAACCCCATGAAAGGATTTTTAATGAGGCAGAAAGACCTAATAATGGGTGTATTGTCAACAACCATTTCTTGTTTGTTTTATATCTCCAGAGACACAATTACATCCCTAAATATCAGCCGCACGTGTTATTTTTCCCATTCTCAGTGATGAATTCAGTGGCAGTTATACTCTTTTGCTGAAAAAGCAAAATATTGCCATGGCTTCTGTTTCTCATTTTACATGGGACAAGAGGCTTTTAGAAAGAAATAGACATTTGGATTAGCTAACAATCTTAATGGAGTGTGTGCCAAGACCTGATCCAAATCTGGCCACTTAGCCATCTGACCCTCTGTTTCTAGATGACCTCCCAGCATTCTATATACTGCCTCCCATAAGACAATCCATGGATAAAATGGGGATGTATATGAGGGAGCATATAGCAAGCACCCCAGTAAAAGCAGGTATGGTTTGCTGCAGTTGAGTTCCATTTCTTTGATGTATATTATATAGAGGGTGAAAAATATCTTTTTGAATTGGAGAGGGAATGAGAATTTTTGACAAAGATTGTCTTCTAATAACCTTGTATCTTTCCCAATATCAGCCATTTTATATAAGCTTAAAATTGTACAATATTAGGGTATATGAGGGGAGTCTTTATGCTGAAGAAATCACGCTTTCTGATGAAACTGGTGGCTTTATTACAAATAGCATATTACTTTCATCTTGTATGAGCATAGAAGTAAAATCCAGATGGGTGTATTGTTACAGAGGAATAAGTATTTTTTTAAAGAAAAAAAGCAGAGAGGAAATTATGTGGTATGTCTTAACAATAATAATAATGATAGATGTGGAATTGCTTAAGATCATTCTGGATGAAATCCCATTCTGAAAATGCCTAAGGTCACAGCAAAATAAGTCCAATATTATTTCAAGGAATTCAGCATGGAAAACAGAAGTTTCAAATCTTAAAAGCAATTTGCTCTGTCTGGTACATAGCAAAAGGTAAATTTGTGTGATGCACTTTGAAGAGATTGAGACTCTGATGCATTGGCAAAACAAGTTAATTGCTTTGATTCTATATTCCATTTGACTGATAGGGTCTATAAAATCATTAATTGAATTACTATTGCAGAATAAGTAGTGCATCAATTTGAATTCACTAGACCCTTTCACCCCTCCCTCTTCCCACATTTTGAGAATCCAATCCCATTGTTGATATGTGCATATTCTTGAAGAAGGGCTCAATAAATAGATCTGCTATTCAACCTAAACAAATTTATTTTTCCAGATGTTCTGTGATTGCATTAGAAAATTGTCATGCTGACTTCATGCTATCTGCAACATAAAACCTGTGTTGGTTAGTACTTTATGTTGAAACACTTTTATAGAATCATTTATAATAAAGACCAAGCACAAAGAACGTTAAAAAATAAGGGCATTTCTATTGTTTTCAAAGAAACTTCCTTCAATGCTTTGATTTTTTTTAAATTCAATGATAGATACAGCAGTTATTGTTTTTCCCTGAGTTGTCTTATGAATTGATTAAACTACAAAGGCACTGGGAATGAAACAGAAGGCTCTTATTTATTGGAAAGAGTAGGTAAGAAACTTTGAACTTCATATTTAGCATGGCCAAGAAGTACTGACAAATTGTGGGAGTTGGAAGCTGGGATGGGATGATGGAAGAAAGAACAATTTTCTAGAAGATGATACATGTACAGTAGACTGAATCCATGAAGAGCCTATAATACTTCTTTTCTCATTAACTTCATGGACTATAAGTACAACCATTTCTTGCCAAAACCAGTTCTTCAAACATGCTTGCAGACACACAGAAATATCAAGAAGGAGAAAAATCTTCAATGCAAACTTGTTCAGAGTTAAATAAAGAAAAGAATATACATAGAGAACCTGTCCACATTTCGCTGCCTATTGAGGAAAGGAGAAATCTTTGGTGCCAAAAGGAGATTAGCTTAGGAAAGGAATTGGACATTTCACTTCATGCATACGGATGGACATACTGGGGCTACAAGGATGGATGTAGTATTTGTTTCTCATATTTAAAATAAGTATTTAGTCATTTTTTTACCTTCAAAATTTATAGTAGTGAAAATGTGACAAAATAAAAATGTGTGCAATACATATAGTATTATTCTTAGACAAAATCTTCAGGATGAAAAGCTCTTCATTGAAGGTTATTCAACCATAAGCTACCATACCTGGACCAGTGTGGGCTTATAGGTAGATATTTTTTTGACTTCTTAGTTTAGGACTCAGAATGATTACCCCAAAGTTACCAGTTAGCTTCTATGTCTATGGAAGGGTTAGAACCTGGATCTCCCTTATTCCTATTTTTACTATTATATCATGTGGTTCTATAATAACAATAATAAAAAAATCCCTTCTCACCCTTATGGAAGTAATGTGACTTCCTCAGTCTCAGTTCCTTTGCCAGGTCTGTTTCCAAGCAACCAAATACTGGAGTCGACCCCTTCGTTTTTGGGAATCCAAAATTTCTTTAACTTCAAAATGTTGTTCACCTTCAATTAGCAATTAGTACAGGGGGATCAACCTGAATTGGTCTCAAGTCAGAGGTATGTTCAGGTTTTAATAAATTAATGTGGAAAACAGGGTAGATCCATCGAAGAGTTTTTGGTAATTTCAGTTGGACTGCCACAGGGTTCACAATTCGTTTCAATTGAAAAGGTTCCAACAGTACTTAGGTCAAGCTTTTTTTGACTTTGTGATGGCTGCAAATATCTGGTGGATAAAAGACTTGTCACCCCTTTGTGGAGTTTCTCTGTTTTTTATCTGCAATTTTTTTATGAGCTTGAGAGCATCATTAATTTGCTTACGGGCTAAATGGACATGTAAGCTGGAGCTGTTGTTATCCATTCATCTAATGATGAATGTTAGGTTTTCCCATGAAGGCTTGGTATGGGACAAAGTCTTGTCAAAGCCACTTTAAATGGAGTAACCAGTACTACTATGCACCAAATTATTATATGCCACCTCAGCAAATGGCAATAGAGTCAGGCCCAATTATACTTGCTTGATAATTTATATGACATCGAAGATATGTTCCAATAATATTGGGAATTATTGTTCATCCTCTCACAAGGATGTTGTTCATCTCTCACAAAGCCCCATGGTTTGTGGGTGGTGGGCAGAGGCTTAGCCCCTGGCGGAGAGCCCAATAACTCAAGGAACTCCTTCCAAAGTTTGAGGTTAAATGGACACCCCTGTCTGAGATTATGCATTCAGGATTCCATGTAACCTGTGATATATTAAAATAAACAGTTTAGCCAATGTTTTTGCAGTGGGATTTTTGGAAAGGTATGAAATGCAATCTGTTTGGGGAAAACCAAATCAGTAACTACCCAATAACTGTATCCCCCACTTTCAGGTAATTCCACTATAAAATTCCATAGAAATCTCTTTTCCATGAAGCATTGGTCTAGCAATTTTTGTGCGTAAGCCTCGGGCCTTGCTGGTTACCCAAGAGTCATTTTGCTGATTGAGGCACAGATTGGACACACTATCTACAAAGTCTCAATGTCCTTTTTCAAGGTAGGCACCAAATTGCCTTTTAAACTAAGTCTAAGGTTTTCACGAATTCCAAAATGATCAGCGGCTTTAGGAGTCATGAGCTTGCTGTAATATATGGTTTCTCAGCTTCGCTGGCACACATAATTTTGGCCCCCACCCATGCAAATCATCCTCTAACTGTACAATTTTGAGTGAGCAAGAAACCATCATCAAGTTTTGAGCATCCTCTTATAATTGTGCAGTCAATCATGATAAAATCAACCTCCTTCTTTTCTCTCCGGGCTCTGGGTAACCACTGGAGCTGCCAACTGTTGGTTTGAGACAAATCTGCCGTACCACTTTCTTTGGTTGAGCACTTTATATTGAGGTAATCTCGATAAGCATTGCCATGAAGTCTTCTCCCTGGAATGTACTTCAATAGAAAAATTAAAGCGCTTAAAAGTACTGCGCCAGCGAAACTGTGCTTGGGAGACAGCTTCAAGGTGTTTTCAGCCTCCAAATTCTTTATATCTGTCCACACTTCAAATGGGTTTTTGCCCCTTCAATGAAATGCCTCCAGAGTTAACGAGCCTAGCGAACGTGCAAAACTTCTTTTTCTAAGGATGGCCATCTTTCTTTTGGTTTCAGTTAGTTTACAGGAAGTATATGCAAACGGTTGCAGAGTCCCTGTCTCGTTTGATGTTTGGTAATATTACCCCGATTGCTAGTCACTCGCATCGGCTTGGATTACAAAAGGAGCATCCATGTCGGGGTGCTTGAGTACTGGTTCAGCACAACAATCGTTTCAAACTTTTCAAAAGGCAGCTTGACATTCCATGGACCACTCCAGTAGTTTACTAGGCTCGTTTCACCTTCCCTTTGGTTTTAGGAGATTCTGTAATAGCATTGTAAATCTTCACAAAAAACAGGGATAATTGGCAGTAAAAATTAGTGAATCAGAACTTTGAAATTGTTGAGTACCTTAATCTCACTGCGACGATGGTCCTGAGGCCTCCGCTCTCCGCCCTCATGGACCTATTACAGCGCTCGCGTCGTCTCTATGCTCGAATATACAGTGTAAGTCACCTTTCTTCAGAAGGGTTGGAGTCGTAAGAATAAACAGACTTTGCTCTCCTTTCACAAGGGCCTCTCTCTCTAGAACCTCCTTGCTTTAACGTGCCAGTTCTGCACGGTTATCTTCCGCCTTTCCAATACCGCAGCACCTTCCTCCCCTGTCCATATGGCAGCCCCTTTGGTTCTAATTTGGCATGGCAATCTGCAGCCTGGTGATCTTCCTTTCCCACATCGGAAACAAGCACTGGTCTTGGGTTATTTTGCCACCATTCCTCCTTTTTTGAGGTTTTAGGCTCCTCGGGGCTGGTGGGGAAGGATTGCTCCAACCAACACCCCCTCCCCGGGCGTCTGTTTCGGGTCATATCAATTTCCACCTTTCTGCAGGATCACTGGCCATGGTTATATTTCTCAAGCTCTCGGCATGAAAAGACAGAGCTGCCGGGTTTTTGGATCATATATATCCTCATTTACCCCGATTTTTATTCAAGATTATATTACCTCACTATATTAGCTGTATATGTAATATATATATATATAGTGAGTTATCATAGGCGTATATATATATATAGTATGATATAATATATATATATATATATATATATTATGTTTTTTTTTTTTTTAAGCTCTCAGCGGGGTACTTACATTTGTGCTGGTTTACGGCTTGCCTCGGGTATTATCCCACGTCATTTGTAGCTTTGTTAAGTTGTAGCCTCATTGTAGTTTGTTTAAAGTTGTAGCAACGTTTCAGTAGAATCTCATCTGCATCATCAGGCTGCTGAATGGAGTGAATGTCTCATCTTCCTCTGTTTCCAATTTGAGGCTGGTCTCTTCTGATGGCTATTAACCGGGGGTCTTGTGTTCATCTGGACTTGCGAGTTTTGATGATTTGTGTGTTTCTGGTTTTTCTGTCTGTTTTGTGGCTTCTCGATATTCTGCTGGCTGGATTTTCTATAGTGCGCTATGGGTTTAGTGCCATTGAAGTTTATGTTGTGACCTGTGGTTTTTTCATGTGTTGGACTAGTGGAGGAGGTGGTGTTGCCAGCTTTTTTACTGCATTTTTGTGTTCAAGTCTAGGCGGGTACTTATTCCTTCTATTGGTCTGTCCAATGTATGTGGCCGGGCATGATGTTACAGGGAATTTCAGATATATGCCTTGGTTTTTCACAGTGTCAATTTGTTCTTTGGGGTTCTCAGATTGGCCTGCTATTTTTTGTCTTGTTATGAAGGCAGTCTTGATGTGATGCTGTGTAGTACTTAGATACAAGAGACCTAGAAGACCAACAGACCTATGGAACCAGCTGTCTTGCCCTACATAAGAGGTAGTACAGATTAAAATCGTAAGATACTAGCCACTATAGAAACCGCATGCAAACAGAATCATCAGAGAAGCCTAGAGATTGAAAAAGACCTGACAGCAGAATAGAAGAGATGATTCCAGGCAGACTGTCAATCATTTGGAAGCCTGCACTTCTCAAATGAAAATCTCCACACATCAGGCCAGGCATAACCCTGGCACAAACAGACTTCCCTCCTGATACTCCAACTCAAAAACACCCCCCCACCAGCACCCAGGTGAACCCAGCTTGCTAATGAATAACAGCTGTGCTGATGTAATAGCAGCGTCCTTTCACACGGAGCCCAAGCTGCCATTGAAAGCCTCCACAACAAGAACAGAGTGTTGCCAGCCAATCAAAGCCACAAAACAGACAGAAGAAACCCAGAAACACCAGGAGTCAATCAAACCTCCCAAGTCCAATGACACAGACTCCAGGCTAATAGCCTTAACAGCCACTACAATGACGTGTGCATCAATACCCGAAGGAAGCTGAACAGCCACACACACACTAACACACACACATATATATTTTAACCCATCTTAAGTTTGATCAGGCTCCCTGGGACCAGCCTCGAATATGAACTACGCCAGCCTCTCTAAATTCCTGGGTGTAATGTCAGCACTGATCTCCACCCTAATTATGTCTTCATTTCCTAAATTCTGGCTTATGTTCAGCAAGTGGGTTCTATCCAAACCTGGCCCTCAGGTATTCCATGAACATGTCATAATTCATCAGCTGAGGGGCATTGTCATTATCTGCCAACAGTCACCAATCCGACTCTGCAGCTGTTCCCTCCAGAATCCCTCGGTAATCACATCTAACTTTGGCTTGCTTCTGAGGAAAAGTCCCTCCATATTCTCCATATGGCTCCAGACTTTGTGCCAGGAATTATCCTAACTCCTTGGGATCCCCCCCATAATTTTACTTCAATGGAGGCATTCTTTGGAGTTCCACATTTTCTGGCATTACCCCTCCCGCTGGGACCCCTGGGTGCTGCTGCTGTTGCGCTTTAGCCCGGGTTGATTTATGGTGGTGGTGCTCTGATTTTCTGGCTGGGATTCTGAGTACAGCGTTTCCCCTCCTTCTCCCTCTACCTTATGATCAGTTTTCCTTGAAGGTTCGTTGCCGATAGCTTATTAGAAGATGCATGCTTGGTAGTAAAAAATTCTTTCTTTCCCTTCTCCTGCCATGGCTCCTCTCTTTCCACGCGAAACACAGAGATGTAATAGAATGTACATTAGAGCTTGAATGTCTTTCTTTATATTGATTTCTGGAATGACAATTACAACTATCTATAATGGTCCACTGGGTAGGAAAGGATAATTCGGTTTTGGCTGAAAAAATGTGGGTATAGCTTGGTTTCCAGGCATTCGTGTTTTGACGGAGGGCAATCTTTTTCTTCTGCTGCATCCCTCAGAAATCCAACCCCAATGACTCCAGCGAAGGTGTATCCTAAATTGGGTTGTATGTCACGAGATAGAGTATTCTCTATCTCTACCAATAGAGATGGGTAGTGCTATTTATAAACAGTCGGATTTTCCTCCGGCTTTCTCGTTCTAGCAGCATGAGATATTTCTATGTACGTACCCAGCTCGCCTTCCCAGGTATCATTTCTTGGCTCCTGACTAGTGTTGTGCGCATCTCTGACGGCATTCGGTGTGTTCAGGAGCTCTCACTCTCTCCCCCCGTGTGAAGCCAAAATTTATTAATTTCTCTGGGGTGTGAGTCGGTAATGGGATCTGTAGAAATTCTGAATAATTCAGCTGGTGCTCCATTCAAAACTCAAGAAAGTATTATTTATGTAGACTGTCTTTAATATCATCTGTGATTTGAGTAGTATATTATAATAGAGAACTCAAAGTGACAGTAGCATAACTATAATGCATGAACTCTCATTGATTGAGAAAATGGGCGCGTATGTACTCACATTCTGTTTCTCATTTACATGCGCGCACAAGAGGCTTTTAGAAAGAATAGACATTGGTGGATTAGCTAACAATCTTAATGGATGTGTGCCAGACCTGATCCAAAACTCTGGCACACTTAGCCATCTGACCCTCGTTCAGCATGACCTCCCAGCATTCTATATACGGCCTCCATAGACAAATCCAGGGATAAATGGGGATGTATATGAGGAGCATATGCAAGCAACCCCAGGTAAAACAGTTTGCACCAAAAATGGGCGCGTAAATCACATATACAAAGTAATGGCAACGTTCCCACCCCCAAGAGTTCAATTGGCTCATCCAATTCAAAGTTGTGTATATCATCATGTGGGCATTTCCAGTTGGTGATGAGGCTTCTGTCCATTGACCTTGACATAGTTTGATAAAGTGTTGTAGCTACGCATAGCATCGGATAGAAACCTAAGCAAGAATGTAACCCCCCTCCCCCAGTTTATACAGTTCTGATTTGTAACACCTCCAGCTCACTTCCCATAACCATTCCCCCCTCCTCCTCCTGTTCCTTTTGACAGCCGAAAGATGCAAAGCAAAGGGAGAAAATCTTGAAGGCTAACACCACCACTGGGACGACTTTGGCCTTTACTTGTTATTTCTCCTCTTGTTCCTTCCTCAGATCCTGGTACTTCTCTAGCTTCTCATACACCTTCCTGATGTATGCACCTTCTCTCTTGGCTATTTCTAACACCACTCCTCTTCTGGTCTTGTCTACTGTCTGATGTCTGGTTGGTTGGCCAATACCTGTCTGTTTGTTTGGATCTGGAAGTCCCACATGTTCTTGGCCCTCTTTTTCTCCACAATATTCTGTGGAACCTTCCATCTGGTTTTGAAAGGATTTAGCCCATTCACTGTGTAGATGTTTGTGTACACAGTGCTAACTACCTGACTGTGCCATCCAGTGTATGCTGTTCCTGCCTGCATCATACATCTGCCACTATGCTTTGGACTGTCTCTGAGGCTGTTCTCTGCACCTTGGGTACTGTCTAGTGTAGTAGATCCTTGTTTCTATGGATCTGGTGCTTAGTGCTTGTTCTTATGTTGCTATGATCAGTACCTCAGTGCTGTCTCATAGTCCTGCCTGTTTTAGGTTTTTTTTAGTCCAGCCTAAAAGTTTTGTCTTTTAGTTCATGCTTGGGCCAATGTTGGTTGATAAGTAGATGTTTTTTGACCTCCTATTTTGGGGCTCAAAAAGAGTGACTAGCCTAAAGTCACCCAACTAGCTTCTGTGCCAATGAAAATGATTAGAACCTTGGTCTCCCCATTCTTGCTTTAACCACTATATTATATAGCCTTTATGTAAGTATGGATATCAATACATTAGAAGAAATGTATATAGGCATGTTATCTTTTCAAAGCCTTAAACAGAAAATAGGATTTGCCAAGTGGAGTGCTAAGCCTTTTTGAGGACTAAGTAAATATTTATTTCTCTTAATTATTTGTAAAAATGAACAAAAGCTCCTATTTGAACATAAACCTTAATATTTTGCCATCAGTTTAAAGAGAACTAATTTGCCTCACTTGTTTATACATGCCATCTAAATGAATGAAGTAAATCTAGAAAAGCAGATCTTCAGAAAGCTTTGTTTGTTGAGTAACAGTTTGTATACGCAGATATGTCACAGATACACACTTGCAAATAATGTGTTGTTAGTGTAGTGGTGCAAAAGGCACAGAATGTGATTGCTACATCCATTAGGCAAGGAATTTTGCATGTTCCATGCAAAAGAGTGAGCCTTTTTAACAGCTTTAACTTAAATGAAAATGACAGGTTATTGCAGCATAATGTTGTTAATCTTTTCCTAAAAGCTGATGTTACTGCTTAGTAGTTTACTAATAAATCACAGAAAATATGGAATGTCATTTTCACTTAGATATAGATGAATGATTCTTCAGTCTGTACAAAGTTTTAAACCAGGTATTGTCATGGCTCGGAAAAGCAAAACATTATTTCAGTTACATTGGCCTTCCTATTCTAGGACTATTCACCGATATTCTATAGCAGTTCAAGATGCTCCTTAGCTACTGTTCTTAACAAATCACCAATTATTTTCAGTGAGATAAGGTAATGACAGGAACTTATTTCTGTTACAATTCTGTTACAATTGTTTAGACTTTAATGATCCTTGTTGAGTTCTAAAAATATACTGTAATTCAGCCCTCAATAATTGAAAATGTTTGCACACCAAGCCCAATGATTTCTTGTTCTCTAGAAGAATCCCTCTGCCAATACTCCAGGCAAATCTTTGTTTCTTTCTCTCTTTATTTGTACAGTTAACATCCCACCCTGAATATATTGACTTAATTTTCTCCTACAAGACACCAACAGCCAATCCTCACTTTTTAGCAAGTTTCTTTATCACTTCACAATGTATCAAACCCAATTTCCCCATTGGAACTGTCGTGTGGGAGACAGGTTAACCCTTCCTGATTTCCACAAAGTAATAATTGATTGCTCAGGTAATAAATTCAAAGGGTCCAATCTTTGTATCCCACTCTAACATCAATAAGATGTTACACACACTCCAAGCTTTGGCTTGTAATCACTCACTCACTCACACTCACAGCCCGACTCAACAGCCGGGAAATATTTAGGATCCAAAATCAACTCAAAAACAGGGCTGGCTTCAGATCCCCTTTATCCCCCAAAGACCTTGCTTTGTTGATTCATAGCAAGCTTGTTAGTTTACAAATCCAGTAGCTTTTGATGGGACATGGGAGATTTGGAGTTCTATGTGCTCAGGGCCAACTTCTTTTGTCTGGTTTGGATGACATTTTTTGTCTTCCTTAATGACTTGTTTCCTTCTCCCCAAAGGGTCTTTTCAAAGAGATTGCTAGCTTTTTTCCACCCTTTTTATGTGCTTCTTCATCTTTAGCTGAAGCTTCATCACTAAAGCTTCACCTTAATGTCACAATACTTTGAAGCAAGAGTAAAGATAGCGAAGGAAGACTCGGAGAGCTTCAGGGAGAAAAAGCCTTCCATCCCAGGAGCCTCAGAATTCTTATACTAGGTGTCATCTTTTAGTAACTTTTGGTAAATTCTAGTGGCAGTATACTTATCTATAAAAAGTTTATTCAGATATTAGCTATTTATACATGTGCACACACTTTCATGTACCAAATACCTTGTTAATTGGATCTGAAAAAAAAGTCTTCTTTCTCCAGCTGCAGTTTGATAGAAATGTGCCCTCCCATTAGATGCCAACTAGATTTTATCTAAACCTATAATTTGTATAATTTTATATAAAATTCCAAAGGGGATTTTATTCAAAAGGGGGAAAAACTCACTAATTGCTCTCAAGGGAAAGAGTGAGTCTACAGTGATGGTATATTTTGTAATAATCAAGCTTTTCTCTTTAGAGGCATTTAGGATAGTTTATGATGCCATTTCTTTAACTTTGTTTTCTTTTGGCAATTCTCTGCAATACAGCTATTGCTCAAAAGCATACAGCACTTATGCAAGTCAACATCCTAGGTAATATAATCAATTTTAGCTTCTTTTAATTGGCTTTTTTATGAATCTCTGCATTTATTTATCAAACTTATCCTCTTTGTCTTATTCAGATTCCTTAAATTTCTCTTTGGGAAAAAAAAATCCTCCAACCATTGCTTTGCCTATCTGAAAACTCAAAAAGTGCTCAGAAAGAAAATACAATTAAGAGAGAATATTTTCTGCTGATACTTCAGAACTACAGCCGTCCTGCAATCTGAACTTTTCATAAAATGTTTCATACAATGAACAGCTGAGCATGTTCCAATAAAAGATAACTTCTTCTATTTGTCATATTTAGTGATTGACTCAACCTTCCACTAGTTTTAGTTTAGTTTAGTTTATTGTCATTGTACCTTGTACAATGAAATTCCATCCTTCCAAGGTTGGTAAAATGAGGATCCAGATTGTTGGGGGCATTATGCTGACTCTGTAAATTGTTTAGAGTGGGCTGTGAAGCATTGTGAAGTGGTATAAAAATGCTATTGCTATTTGTGTAACCAAACCCATTTATTGTTGGAAGCTCTCTGGCCTATTTTTATAAAGTAGATAAAAACTGAAAGATGGCCATAACTAAGGCTGCCTCTGCATAGTTTTGGATGGTATGTTTTTGATCCTGTAGAAGACAGATACCTTATTTATAATGCAGCCAAACTATTGTTACCTGTTCATCCATGCTATCTTTAACATGTATCTGGCCATTTAAAAATGTTTGCCAGTATGATCATCAGATTACTGATTATAAACAGATACTATGGGTATGAAATATCCGACCAGAATGTTTGTAGTTTGAGAACATTCGAATACATGATCCAGGTATTGGATTACGACTAGAGAAACTTTTGTAGATGTTTTCCCTCAGCCATCAGCTCACTGTCATAGATCAACATGTCTCATAGGCTCATATTGTGTAAGTAAAGTAAATGGAAAGCTTGGTCTTTGAGCACCTGAGGAAAACAAGTTATAAATCTAGCACCTCAATGAAATACACAAATTGATTCATACAATTCATTTTGCTTCCAAATGCAAGGTGCTAATTGTTACTTATAAAGCCTCATGTGAGCCTGATAATTGAAGGACCAGCTGACTCCCATAGCATCTGCCCAGACAATTCAACCTGACAGGGTTGGTATGTGTGTCTTCCTTTAACAGTGTTATCTGTTGGGCCCCCAGAAGTGCACTTTCTCCATTGAAGCACCTACCCTCTGGAACAAGATGCCCTCTGAGATCCAGATGGCCCTCATCTTGCTGGTGATTCCAAAGGTCTTAAACATCCGGCTCTTTGCCCAAACCTTTTGCAAAGCCCCTTTAAGTTGTGTGCATTTGTTTTTGTTTCTGTCTAATATACTGTCTTTTGTTCTTGTCTACTATTATATTGTTTTATTTTTTAAATGTTGTTTACTTGTAAACCACCAGCATCACTGGAAATCAAGGAGTAAACAACTTTAATAAATCATCATCATCATCATCCCCATGAGATTGGATGAAGGAGATGTTCTTCAGGATATTCCCAAGGTCTAGAACTCTCTACTTTAAGGAGGCATCTTCCAACGATTACATGCAAGTTTTGTTCAAGAAATTTTGGCTATGGATAAATACATATATTGTACAGTCACAGAAACAGTTGAAACCTACTTTTACACTGCTTAAATGACAGCTCCTCTATTGTACCTGAGTTATGTACAGCTAAGCTATGTTATTACCTTCTCAACTTTGACAATAACCTGCCTTCCTTTCTTTGTGTTGCCTGTCATAGCTTCCATACTGTGCCTCAGCCACCGAGTGAGAGTGACAGGAACAAGCTTGTGGGCCATTTTCTCCATCTATTTCAAGAATCATTCTGTTCTAAGGGATAGAGATGAACAGAGGCACATGGGCCCTAGGAGATTTATAAGGCAATTGATTTATTATAAATTGACATGGAAGATTTGGCTGTCATTCCCTGTTCCTTAAATTTTTAATATCTTGATGGCTTCCAGTCATGCCCAGAAATAGAAGTAAGCAATTTGGCAAATCTGTAGAAAATTATCTCTATACAGGGCAAAGTTAGATAACTATTGTTTTCTATAAACTTTCCCTGGGCTTATACTTAGTCCAAGTACTTACAAATAAATCTAGTTCAGAAAACCTTCTCTATTTCCTTTTTATTTTAGAATATGTGGATATTGTTCTGCTACATATGTTGATGAAGATAAATAATAAAGATGAAACTTTACCAGGCAGTTACAAGCGTGACAACTTTGTTCTTCAATTTATGAGAGTGCTATACTATGTTTGATACTACTAAGGCTTTTAAGAATAAATTTTGATTTTATACCAAACTCTTCTTTCTCTTACAACTATCCTAGCCCTAAATAAATTAATGCCAACTGATCAGTTTATATCTTGGAATTGGAAATTAAAGACTGATAAATTCCCATGACAAATCTTGCTAAGCTCTGCAAATTAGATTTTACTAGTGCAAAATTTGGAATCAATGTACTAAATATTTTTCAATGTTCAATAGGTGACAGTAGAGACAAAGAATGGTTTCATAATTAAAAGCTGCTTATTTTTTTTCTAAGGCTCAGCAATGATCTTCCTAGAAAACTAATCTGGTAAAGATGAAGCCACCTTCTACCCCCCTAGAATTCCTTGGATCCTATATCATGATAAGCCTTTTGAAAAGAGAATATTTGCTTTTAACTTCCTAGTGATGAAATCAGTGTTATTACATTCAGTGGAAAGAAGAATGAAACTAAGAAAATATGCAGTGTTTGATCTGACCATTTCCAGAAGGTGGTGCTGGGATACTACAGCTCTTCCCCATGGAAGCTCTGCTGTGATCTTCTCCATGACTTTATTTTTACCCCACCACATACTTTATAATTTATATCAAGTTTCTGAATGAAGCCATGTGAAGATTTCAAGTGAGAAACGATCAGTGTTTACCCTTGTTAACTAATTCAGTTGGAATTGTAAGTGGTGAATGGGTTCTTGGAACCAATGCAGAGCTTCAAGAAAACCAATCAACTAAAGCTTAGTTCAGATACTCCACAGATGTTGTTAGTAGCTATCTGTAATCAGTGGTTGTTGCAAAATGTCAGGTTAAAATGATGTTGTACTCCTCTTAAAGGATCAAATATGCAGTTTATGGATATTATTTGATTTGATTAAGTAACATTTGATAATTCTTATCTTTAGAGTTTGGTGGTTTCTATGGCATGGTGTACACTTCACCAGCTTTTCTTGGTACTTCAGTTACAGCCACTCCTACACAGAGATAATCTGGCCACAATTATCCTAACCCTTATAAATATTTTTGAACAAATGTAATCTCTGTATGTGGAATTGGCTCAGAAGAGCTTCTGGAGATTACAGTTGATGCAAGATTCCTTATAGAGACCGGAAAGAGGTTCTATCCCAGGGCTGTCAAACTCCCAACCCATGGGCCGGATGCGTCACATGGTGGCCACGCCCATGCCCGGTTTAGCAAAGGAAAAAAGTCTTGATACATCACATGACACTGACATGATGATGTGAATTTAATAGTGCACCTATTTAAATCTGAAGGGATTTAAATAGGTGCACTAACTTCAAGATAATTTCCAAGTATCACTCAAAATACCAATGTTTAATTTAGGAATATACATCTGTCAGGTATCTTGAAGTGAAGTTGGATGCTTCTTTGACTTCACAAGGCAAAGTAAATTCCTTGCAAAATGTTCTGAAGCAGTAGCATCATGAGGTGTTGAAATTCTGGAGTGCTAAGAAAGGCAAATGCTCAATTTTCAAAAAGTTGACAGGCATACTTTAATTTTATTATATAAAACTAATTTTCATACGTATAACACTAAGACAAAAAGAGGTGGAAGGCAAGAAAATAAAGTCAAATATTGACAGGGGTGTATCCAAATCACAGAAAGCAGTTTCTCAGAACCTTTTCAGTCAGAATGTTTTCAGGAGAAATATTCTACTAATCTACACTTGCCCAAAATTATAAATGACAAGCTTTCTTTTTTGTAAAAAAGCCAAAAGGTCCAGAAAGACCAAATCACTGCATTTGTTTTTCTAAAATTGTAAAAGTCACAATTCTGTGTAATTTTAATACATACACCTATATATTTTAGCTGCACCAGGATCTTTTATGGGCTAAATATGATTATTAATTGAAGAATAATGTTGTTCCCTCTGTTTCTCTGATAAGACCAATCAACTAAAACCCAGTGTTTTTTCTTAACAGTTCTCTTTTTATTTATTTATTTGTTACTTTTAAAGTAATACAAGAAAAGCAACAAAATACAAAGTTAATTATGATAGCAATACACACATTGTCAAAAAAGCACATAAAATGCTTTAAAGCAGAATTGAAAAAATACAAGAAAAAAGAAATGAAGTACAGCGTGTTGTATCATTAGAGTAAACAATTATAATTCTATATATGCTCATCTAATGCAAATATTATTCGGACATGTATGCATACAGTTAGATATAGTTAGGTATCTATCCTGCTTTGTTAACCTACTGTATTTTGTACAAATGAGTCTCACACTTCATTATATTTATCCATACAAGTCTACTTCTATAGGCAATTTGTTTATAGGTGGCAAGTGCAATCAGCTTCCCAATTCACTAAGTGAAAGACTGTACATTTATCTTTCCAATGGTGAAATATCAGCCCTTTGGGCACAGTAAGGGCATGGAGATTCTATTGATGTTGTCTAAATATATTCTATGTTACTAGGTATGTAGCTCATGAGAATATTATCCTCTGAAAATGTTAGCTTTTTGTGGCTGTCATATTTATAAGTCTATTAGTTTCTCCCAAAATCTAATAAATATAGAACATTGCAAAAATATGTGTTTTAAAGAAGCATTTTCCTTATATCTCCAACCAAATCCTGCCTCAAGAGTCCCTTTCTATACAGGTGTGGGGAGTTCACTGAATTCTAAATAAACTAGTTGTAAAAGTTTCTTATTTCTCAGCAATATACGTTCTTTCATCCAGGCTAAATAACCAGCACCAAAATGTAATTTCAAATCTGGTAAACACAATCCCCTTTCCTTTGCATCTTGTAACACTTTATATTTAACTCATGTTTTTCTCTTGTCATATAAATTTAAGATATCTTTTTGCTATTGTTTGAGTGGTACACCTGTTGTTAAACAGGTATTGTCTGAAACAGAAACATCATTCTTGACAAAACATTCATTTTTATCACAGCAATTCTCCTCAGCAATAACAATTTTATTTAGGTCCTTTTAAAATGATCTTTAGCACACTGAACCACCTAGTATACATTCAAGTTACATTCAGAAAGAACACAAAACACTGTATTTGAAAATCAACTACAATTTTAAATTTCTGTTAAAAAAAGACAAATTCCACATTTTGTAATAATTGTATACCTATGCATGACAAATTTAAAAGCTTCTTTTAAAAACATTACTATCCATAGAATATCTCTGGGAAGTTGTATAGCTATGACAATTTCACTACTTTCATATTGGGATGTATTTAATCATATTCTGTCAATCATTCATATAAAATATAATTCCACAACATATAAAATATAATTCTATTTTATGGGGGATAATACAGAATCCATCTTTTACTAGATTTCTTCAATTTGTTTTCTTTTCATGCACTTTCTGCATTTTCCGCCTTTATTTAGATTGTATTAGGGTTTTTGTTTAAAAGTATATTTATATATTATATATAATATATATTATATTATATATATTATATATATATATATATATATATATACATACATACATACATACTACATACATATCATACATACATACATATTATATATATATATATATATATATAATATATATACATATATATATTTTGTTTTTTTAGCTCTCGCGGGTACTTACATTTGTGCTGTTTTAGCTTCCTTCGGGTATTATCCCACGTCATTGTAGTTCTGTTAAAGTTTCAGCAGAATCTCATCTGCCATCATCAGGCTTCTGTATTGAGTTAGTTCCTGTTTTATTCGGGTTTTCTCCCGCATAGAATTGGAAGTATTAGGCAACGTTTCGATGAAGTCTCATTCATCATCTTCAGGCTTGTTCTCTTCAGCTCTGTGCTTCTCAGAGTAATGTGAGCTTGCAGCTGCCTCTCCTTTTAACTGCTAGTGGGGGTGTGACTTGATTGGGTGGGGTTGGCTGTGTTCTGATTGGCTGGGGGGTGTGTTCTGCTTAGGTGGGGGCGCTGGCTGTGCTCAGGTTAGTCTTAGTTGCTGGGGGATTTGAGCTGGTGAGCTGTGATCTTGTTGTTTGGCTTCGTGTTCGTGTCGTGCCACATCTTTCATGGTGGTGTCAGTTTGCTTTCTTGTATGGGTCAGAGGGGTTTGAAGTGGGTTGTGGTGCAGCTGCAGTATGGCTTCTGGTTCGTGGTCGTGTCTCCTCTTCTGTGTGGGTGTGAGTCTTTTTTCTGCGTGGAAGTGTGTGGGTAGCATCTTGTGTGTGGATCTTTGGTTATTCGGGTTTTCTCCCACACAAGATGCTACCACCACACTTCCACACAGAAAAAAAAAAGACTCACACGCCACAAGAAGAGGAGACACGACCACGAACCAGAAGCCATACACTGCAGCTGCACCACTACCACTTCAAATCCCTCTGGACCCATACAAGAAAAACTGACACCCACCATGAAGATGTGGCACGACCACGAACACGAAGCCAAACAACAAGATCACAGCTCACCAGCTCAAATCCCCCAGCAACTAAGACTAACCTGAGCACAGCCAGGCCCCACCTAAGCAGAACACACCCCCAGCCAATCAGAACACAGCCAACCCCCCTACCAATCAGAAACACAGCCAAACCCCCCACCATCAAGTCACACCCAACTAGCAGTTAAAAGGAAGAAGCAGGTGGCAAGCTCACATTACTCTGAGAAGCACAGAGCTGAGAAACAAGCCTGAAGATGATGAATGAACTTCATCGAAACGTTGCCTAGATACTTCCAATTCTACGCGGGAGAAACGCCGAATAACCAGAGATCCATATATATATATATATATATATATATATATAATATTATATATAATATATATATATATATATATTATATATATATGTGTGTGTGTGTGTGTGTGTGTGTGTGTGGTGTGTGTGTGTGTGTGTGTGTGTGTGTGTGTGTTTTCTGAGGTTTTCGCGGGTATTTGTATGTGGATCTTTGGTTATTCGGGATTTCTCCCACGTAAAATTGGAAGTATTTTGGCGACGTTTCGACGAAAACTCATTCGTCATCTTCAGGCTTGTGTCTTCGGTTTTGTGCTTCTCGAGTAATGTGAGCTTGCAGCTGTTTTTTCTTTTTAACTGCCAGTGGGGGTGTGACTTGACTGGCTGGGGGCTTGGCTGTGTTCTGATTGGCTGGAGGTGTGTTCTCATTGGCTGGGGGCTGGCTGTGATCTGATTGGTTGGGGGTTGACTGTTGTTCCGATTGGCTGGGGGGTGTGTTCTGTTCAGGTGGGGGCTTGGCTGTGGTGGTGGCATCTTGTTTGTGCCCAGGTTGTTTGTCTTGCTTGTGGTGTGGAGATTCTTTTTGAGAGTGCAGGGCTTCCAAATGATTGACAGTCTAGTGGAATCATCTCTTCATTCATGCTTTCAGGTCTTTTTCTCAAATCTCTATGGCTTCTCTGATAATTCTGTGGCTGGGGTTTTCTATAGTGGCTAGGGTTTTGGTGCCTTTGAAGTTGATGCTAGGCCTGTGGCTTTCATGTGTTGGACTAGTGAGGAGGTGTGTTTCCAGCTTTTTTTACTGCATTTTTGTGTTCATCAGGTGGGTACTTATTCTCTATTGGTCTGTACAAGGCATTATACGAAAGTCCCCATGCTTCATGTCGGCCACATACACTGGACAGACCAATGTCTGTCATACCTCCAGCTCAAACACACCCCAACCAGGCACCCAGATGAAACCTAACTTCCTAATAGATGATAGCCATCCTTTTACTCGAGAGCAAGCTGCACTGAAAGCCTCCAATACGGGAACACAGGTGTTGCCAGCCAATCAAAGCCACAAAACAGACAGAAGAAACTAGAAACACCAATCAAGCAGAAACACAGCAAACTCCAAGACCAATAAACAACAGACCAAGACTCCCAACCAATCAGATGACGAAAAACCATTCTGGTTCAACAGTAGGCTAGCCTCAAATTTAAAAACTGAAAACGGCTGTGATAGCCTGGCTCACAGAACGAACTCAGTACAGAAACCTGATGATGGCAGATGAGATTCTACTGAAACGTTGCTACAACTTTAAAAGCACTATAATGACGTGGGATAATACCGAAGGAAGCTGAAACAGCAACATGTAAGTACCCGCAAAAACTTAAAAAAACTATATATATATATATATATATATATATAATATATATATATATATATATATATATAATACAACACACACACACACACACACACACACACCACCACCACACAAATAAGAAATCAAGGGTACTTTCAGAACTCCTGATCCCTGCGGTTAAACAAATAAGAATAAGACAGGATTTTGAAAAGCCATGAAATGAGAGACTTGTATTTGTGAGGTTACTTGGCAGTCCTGGAAGTCTTGTTCATTAATTTTGTTAAATGACAATTCCACCTTTTCTTTTGACTGTGGCTGTAGTCAAACTAACTTAATCAGGCTAATGAATGAAGACATTTTCTAGACTGGCTCAATGCATAAGCATTAACTATCCATAAAATTATAAGCAAAAAACACTAGACAAGCTTAATATTTGTGCACATGCAGATATAACACTGTTGATGCATGTTTTGTGGACGCAGCTTGTGTGTTAATGCATGTCTAGATATGAACGTGATGAGTTAGTCCAGTACTGGAGGTAGATTAGAATTATACAACAGCCAGTTAGCCCACAGATGGCCTTTGTTTTATCTAGCTGTCCAGAAATGAACTATGTGATGTGTCAACATCTTGTGATGGATGCCTAGCGGTACAAAATATATGGACATTATTTTGTAGTCTAGAACAGCCACGAAAAAGTATCCCAAGGTTTGCTTGGCCTAACCCTACGTGATCTTACTTAAAACCTACTTAATCTCTTTACATAATAATTTATTATGTGGAGTTTTTTTGACACTGATGTTACTCCTTAGTCACATGAATCCAGGACTTCCCAGGAGTTTTGAAATCATGTTAAACAAACCTTCACCTGCTTATAATATTTCTCCACTTAGAAATGTTTCTAAAGTTTAATGCCACATCAAATCCTTATTTCTTAAAAATAAGGAAATGTTAAAATTAAGAACTAATGTTCCCATGAAAGACTCTCCTTCCCCCTCTTCATTCACCAAACCAACAAATGTTGAACAGTTAAAATAGCTTTGAAATAGTAATAAATTATTTCACGCATACATGCCAAATATTAAAACCAGAAGGTTGTCTCAATATGAAATCACTGGGACTGGAAGACTGCATTGCCGGTATTAATCATCTGCTTGTTTATAAGCTTAGTTTCATTTAAGTCCTGGCGACAGGCAGGAATTAAAGATCTTAAGGCAATTTATAGAATTTACTTCTATTGCTAATTTAATTTATTCATTCAATTTATTCACTGAATTTATATGCCACTGAACTTGTCACAGCTCCCAGTGGTTTCCAAGAAGAGAATATATACAGTGATATCTCCTTTTTGAAATATGTCTATTGTTGTATGTTTGTAAAAATGCAGAGCCTTTACTGGATCAAGTAAAAGGCGCATTTAATCAAGCATTTTGTTTGTATATTTTTAAACAGAAATATCTGGAAAACCATGAGCAAAACCTGAATCCAGCTGCATCTATTCTCTTGAGCCAATCTACCAGTTACTTGGTAACACCATACTTGGAATATTGCATCCAGGTTTGGTCGTTATGATATAAAAAAGATGCTGAAACTCTAGAAAGAGTACAGAGAAGAGTAGCAAAGATGATTAGGAGCCTGGAGGCTAAAATATATGAAGAATGGTTGCAGGAATTGCGTATGTCTAGTTTAATGAAAGAACCAGGGGTGACATGACAGCAGTGTTCCAATATCTAAGGGGTTTCTACAAAGAAAAGGGGATCAACCTCTATTCTCCAAAGTCCCTGAAGGCATAACAGAAATCAATGGGTGGAAACTAATCAAGGAGAGAACCAACTTAGAAATAAGGAGAAATTTCCTGACAACTAGAACAATTAATTGGTGGAACAACTTGCCTCTAAAAGTTGTGGGTGCTTCAAAACCCTGGAGGTTTTAAAGAAGTCATTTATCTGAAATGGTATAGGGTTTCCTGCAGGGGTGGGATTCTACCAGTTCACACATATCTGCTAGAACTGGTTGTTAACATTCTAAGCAGTTTGGAGAACCGTTTGTTAGAAGAAATTCCTGGCCTAATCCTGTAAGGAAGGCAGGAAGGTGTTGCTTAGAGAAACTGCCTCTCTGTTAACCCTTATTACATTCTTGGCAAGACTAGATTTCCTGTCTCAGGAACTTCTCTGGAGTTTTTTTCCCCTCCTTTGCTGGTACTTTGCTTGTATGGAGTGACCATTCAAAGTTACAATGGCACTGAAAAAAGTAACTTATGACCATTTTTCACACTTACAACTGTTGCAGCATCCCCACAATCATGAGTGGCCAGGCAAGGAGATAGGTGCCTCAATGTGAATGATATTGAGTTGGCCCCTCGCAGCCAATAACATGACCCCCAAGCCACGCCCACCAACTAAGCCACATCCACAGAACCGGTTGTTAAAAAATTTGAATCCCACCTCTGGTTTCCTGCCTGAGTAGGGGGTTGCAATAGAAGACCTCCAAGATCTCTTCCAACTCTGTTATTCTGGTATTCTGATACTAAGCATCTTACAGTTTCCAATATTGGAGACAATATACTCATCCTGAATATTAGCCACTGAGAGGCAAAGTCTTAAGAACATCTTATTCTCCTTAAATATATCCAGATCAATACCTGTCACAAGTATTCTGGTCTGATCAGGTATGATGATCAGTGAAGAAAGAATTCTGTATCTTCCCTCTATCAGCAGTAGATCCTTAATGATGAAAAAAGCTTTATGTCAACTTTGGAAGACTGAATGATATTGTGCTCTCTGCTGGCTTGTAATTTGCTTTTAGTGTGTGTTTCTCTAATAGTTTACCAACATAATCTCTGACTTTCTCAGCATACAGAAGATCCCTTATAGGAGATGATTTGTCTTTGGATTGTTGTTGGATTGTATTGCATGCCTGATATTACCAGTAGAGTACACTTTAGCTTCTAGACACAATCAAGATGTTTCAATTTACCTGCTAATCTTTCAGGCTCACAAATGTGCCTGGCACAGTGACGAGCAATTTTGATTATGTTTCTCTTTGGTGAGTGTGATGGTTGGAACTATTATGTAACTAGTGATCTCTCTGTGTTGATTTCAATATCCTTTATGTCCTAGTTGTTAATTTACTTTTCAAATAATCAGGACATCCAAGAATGTAAATTTGCCATTCTTCTCCATTCCATCAGAAATTGAACATTAGGGTGAATGCTACTCAGATATTCCAGGAATTCTGGAGTTCTTCACCTTGAATCCAGATCATGAAGGTGTCCACTATATAGTGGAATCAGGTGGATGGTTTTAAAGGTGCAGCATCCAGTACCCTTTGTTCTCATTTCTTCATGTAGAAATTGGCTATGACTGGGCTCAGTGGGCTACCTATTGTAACTCCTTCAGTTTGCTTATGAAATTCATAATTACATTGGAAGTAACTGGTTGTGAGACAATGAGGGAAGAGGCTGATTATTATTTTTAAGAAAGATTTTGTTAATATATAGCAATGACTCCTTCATCAATATTTTAATGAAGATTGAGACCACATCAGAATGGATCTATCTATAATCAAGATTTTATTCTGACCATCCTCCATTTTCATAATGATTACAATGTTCCCTTTCTTTGCTAGTAGAATAAAGATGTTCTCTTATGGGTTGAGTTTCCTTAAGGTCATGTCTTTTTCATTGTCAGGTTGCTGCTGGGAGGATGGGTGTTTCATAAAAATTTGACCATCTCATATCTGAATTATTTTACAGCATTATTCAGAAAGATTTTAATAACTACTTCAACATTTGAGATGATATCCTCAAATGAAATGACTGCTTGTTTTGAGAAAATCTTTTGAGAAAATCTTTTCATCAATGAATGAATGGTTGCAAAGATGGCCAAACTGATTGCTTTGATCAAAGAAAAAAATACAAATATGTTTGTTTCTACTTGGGAACTGCTTCTGGACTTTGTGCTTAAGGTGTTAAAAAATGAAACTTTGGTTTTACGGATTAATAGGTTTGTTGTTATAGAAACGGCTAGGTTATATTATTATGTAAAAATAAAACATTGAGGTTTGATACTATTATCTTATTCTACTGCACCTAAGGGACTCAGAAGTCAACACCCTTTCTTTCTTTTTTCCCTTTGCCCCAGATTTTGCCCTGTTTCTTTTGTATTTTTATATTATAAACTAATAAACAACAAAATTAAAAAAGAGAATCTTTTCATGGAACAAGACATGTTCCATGTGGTCATATATCCTATGGGACTATGGAGACATGAGGACAATTTTTACTTTTAGATTTTTTAAATAGAAATTTTGACATTGTCCCTGTCATGCCCCCATTGGAGTCTGAATCTGCAGGGGAAAATGAGCTGGAACAAGAGCCAACAAGGATTGAGAGAGTGGCTCTGTTGTCCTTGGAAGAAACTGGGGAAGGGCAGAGTCAACTTGGGCAAGACTTTTCTGAATTAGTAAGGGCTGCAGACAGGGAGGAGCACGACTACCTCCTCCTGATCCAAGAACAAGAAGGAAGAAAGAAGGTGGGATCAACGCAGATTGAGCCTGCTACAAGGGAGGAGAGTGCCCTTCCCCTTTTCACAAGGCACACCTGGGGACTGAGATGTAAGGAGGTGCCAGTGGGAAGGCCATTTGTCGGGATTGAATCTGTGGAGCCTCATGTGCACTTGCCAACACCTGGGGGTTGCTGTACTTTTGTGGGGATTGCCCAGTTTGCCTGCTTTGCTGACCTTCTTGCTCTGGTTACTGTTCTGACCTAAGCTTCCCCAACAGCATGAAGCTGACACCTTGTCCTGATAAACCACTTTTATTTAGTTTACAGTGAATTCCTCTTCAGCAAAGTCCTGGCCAACAATCTTTTAAGATACTTCACAATTACAGTTCTTTATCAGACTTGGAGAGTTGCCAGGCTGATATCTTTCAGATGCCACAATGTAGCAGACAATAATTGGCAAGAATGCAGGAACAGATCTTCACCCAAATGAACTAATTGTCTCCTGCAAAACCCCACTCACCTTCCACTCCTCTTTTATTTCCTATGCCATTCACTGTCCACCTGTGGCTTTACTCCCAATTTGATCCTTGTTCCTTAACTGTTCCCTTCTTCTGGCAGCTCTGTGCAGGCACACACTGGGAACAGGCTCCAGCTATTCTTCTGCCTCACTGATGTCCAACTCCGAAGGCAGCTGATAATTGTCAGACAGCCCTGGCCCCATCTCTGCCTATGATTCAGAGCACTCATCAGAGCCTTCCCCAGACACTAGGTCTGGCCCATGTTCCTCCCCAACCTCCTCACTGTCCAAATCTGCTGCTAGTTCTGCTGGCTGCTGGTGGACCACAACAGTTATTGTTGGGCTAACCTGGCTAATTGGGCTACTGGCCCTGGTTGCTAATCTTGGTTACTGGACTACTCACAGCCAGAGGCTTCTGAAGGTGTATGTAAGAGGTTTGCTCCAGGACGTGTAGTGAATGTGGGAATATTAGGGAGCACAGTTGGGTCAATAAAGAGGAGTTAGACCTGTTCTCTGGTTGTGTTGCTTTCGTACCATGTGCTGGGTCATCACAGTCCCAGAATCCTCGTAATGGAACAGAAATATAAAAGAACAGAGAACATGGGCTTTTTTGTTCTGAAGAGCTTCCATTGTATTAACTTGATAGAAATAACCCCTACACCGATACACACTGTATATACATGCATACATACATACAAACATACATACATACTTACATAATCAGGAAGTCAGAATAACAGCAAGCAGATAGCATAATTCTGTATAACACTAGCCATGAAAACTCCCTTAAAATCAACCATGGGTTGATTTCCATGGGCTAAAAAGATGGGCCTTGCACAAGACCAGGTGGCTGTTGCTGGTGGAAACAGTTCTGTACTGATGTTTAACAACATATAGGAACAATTCAGCAGTTAGTAGTGAATATAAATAATTTTATATTGACTGCCCAGCACATGCCAACTATCTATTTATCCAGCTCTTACACTTCTGACCATGGAGAGTTCTAACTTGAGAACTTTTATCTCCTGGCCAAAAGACATTATCCAGATACATTGAAAATATAAACCTCCTCTATTAGACACTCTTTTGTCTACTGTTCTGTTTTTGCTTCATCAGTCATTTAACAGCAGGTAATTTTGGAGTTCACTTTTTTTCTTCCAAACTCTGATGAAATTTGCTAGTGGGCAAAGCCAGCCTGTGAGACATAACAAATGTCACCCTATCCCAGCCCTAGAGCAAAACAAAATAATTTTAAAAGCCTATTGAAGATCAAGATAATTTGATAAAGATTTGTGTTTCTGGAAAGGTCACTCTCTTAAGTTTATAAAAGAACTGAAAGACAGGTTTAAACTTTCACTCAAAAGTTTCAAGATCCCCTTTTCCTTTTTTTTTTTTTTTACTTTGTGAGAAGAACTCTTGANTTTTTTTTTTTTTTTACTTTGTGAGAAGAACTCTTGATGTGGTCTTCCTTATGTTTTAACTCCTTTCAACTCATATATTTTTAACAATGATCTTAACTCATCCAGTGTAACCATCCGAAGAAACATTTTAGCTATCTCTCTATCAAAACCAACAACCAACTGATATGATCATCAATGGAGGGCTACTAGTATCTCTCCATTCCAGCAGACCACTGGGATGGGCACCAAAAGACAACATTACATCTTGACAATTTGGTTTAGCTTAACAACTAAGAAGGATTATACCTGGCTCCTACTTGAATTGGAAATTACCATAATATGCTAGGACAGTAGGCTAGGTTGGGAAATAGAACAAACATTCTGCAGGAAGGCAGTGGCAAAATATGCTATTAATAAGAATGCTATTTCCATGAAGTTTCCAAAAATTCATCTGATTTTGTAAGATACTTGATTGGCATTTGTGAAGATGGCTTCCATTTGTCAAGGGTTTCGTAAGAACAAGACAGTAATCTTCCAGCTTGATACCCTATTGATTGTCCCATGAAAGTCTCTAACTCAAAGACAATTCAAGATTTGATTGGATTTGAATATTTCTGCAGACCACGTACCACTCCTCCTCCTCTTCTAGTCCTAAAGAAAGTAAACAAGCAAGCAAACACAAAATCCTCAAAAATTCCAGCCAGACGCCACAGTTCTATAACAATTCAGTCATGGAATATAAGAGAGCCAGTTTATTTATTTATTTATTTGTTAATTTTTTTGCTACCTATCTCCCCATGGGACTACTCAGTTCATTCATTCAAGCATGCAGAAATTCTGCTTTAGAAATAATTGAGCTCTTGCTGGGTGAAAAGGATGCTGGGATGGATTTTTATCTTATTCAGATAGAGAATTTATTAAATGTAAGGAAATAAAATAATGAACCTGGATATATAGATTAGTGACCATAAGGCGAGAAGTATTCCCCCTCCTCCCTCCTTCTTATTATGTATTCTCAACAGTCAGTTTTCCCCTGGCTGATTTTTGTGTGTGTGGCTTTCTTAAAAGGGTTCCTCATTTTCTATAATGAAAGGTTCCACTGCTGGGAGAAATTACCCTTATCGGTAAAATACTTAAGGAGACCACACACTCACTCACTCTGTCTCTCTCACACACACAGAGATGCACACGCACAGAGGCAGAGTGTTGAAAATTGCTATGAGGGGACCTGACTGATTGACTTCTGAGGAGCACCACCACCAAGACCAAAATCTTCTGAACATTCTATGGGCTATATCAGGGGCCTTAAAAGATGAAATCTGCTTAAGGTCAGATTTATTTTCCTATAGATTTTCCTGTACATGAAGATATTAAAATGGATATAGAGGAACCAGAACAGAAGACAAAATCCACCAGCCTAATCAGAAAGAAATATTTTGGACTGCTTGCTTTGCAAATGATAGAGAATTTATCAAACTGGGAGACTTGCCACAGTGCAAGATATCTCCATTTACCAACATCCAGTCCAGATTCTTGTAAAAGCAATTTTTTTAAAAAAAGTGATCATTAGATCAGCCTTTGACTTGGGCTAGCTACTTTATAACTATCGCTTTGTGCCTTCTCTAAAAGTAAACTCTCTCTGTTATCATTTTGGAATAAATTTCATGCTTTCCTGTTTCAGCAAAACTTGATGTCTGAAAGTTCAGTGAACAGCTTGTCTGCAGATGAAAGAATGGAAGAAGATTCTATCTTCCTATGGGCAGAACATGCTCTACAGCAGTGCTCCTGGCAGAAGACTGGGTCAGGGAGACTATGTTAGTTTTTCAGTAAGAAGAGGAAGCAGGTGGGAACCAAGATGTACATTATTTTCTGAAGCTTTCTTTTGCATATATATATATAAAAAACAAAAACAAAGACAAATATATATATATATATATATATATATTTGTTTTTTTAAGCTCTCGCTTAAAAAATATATATCCTGAAGACTCAGTCATGTCCGACCCAGAACTATCCCCTGGAGTCCATTTAAGTTCACACACCGACTGTTTCAGTGACTCCATCCAGCCACCTCATTCTCTGCTGTCCCTTTCTTTTTGCCCTCAGCTGTTTCCAGTGTTAGGTTCTTCTCCAGTGAGTCCTTCCTTCTCATTAGGTGGCCAAAGTATTTGAGTTTCATCTTCAGGATATGGCCTTCTAAATAATCAGTATCATGCAGGTCAGAGTACCTTTGATTTCCTCTAGTGATGTTGACTCAAGTTTGATGTGCTGCAGTCCAAAGACTTTGATGGAGGTGCCTTCTTCACTAGCCACCATTAAGTTCAAAGGACCTCAAATTCTTTGGCACTCAGCCTTCCTGAAGGTCCCACAACGGGGTTCACAGCTATACATTGCCAACTAGGAAAACCACTAGCTTTGATTATAGTGCCTTTGCTGGCGTCGGTTGATGTCCTGCTGCTTTTAATATGCTGTCTATAATTGATCCATAGCTTTCCCTCCCCATAGGAGAGTTCTTTTAATTTCTTGGCTGCAGCCCACTTCGCAGTGAATCTGGAACCCAGAAAATAAAATCATCACTAGCAATCCCATTTCCTTCCCATCTATTTGCCAAGGAATTTGAGAGGGCTGGAGCGCATGATCTTAGTTTTAATGTATGAGGTGTTTCCAAAGTGCCAACTTTTGCACTTTTTCCTTCCTCACCCGCATCTTAAAGGCTCTTTAGTTCCTCTTCACTTTCTGCCATTAGAGTGGTATCATCTGCATATCTGAGGTTGTTGATATTCTCTCGGCAACCTTAATTCCCAACTTTTAATTCATCTAGCCCTGCCTTTCTCATGATGTGCTCTCCATATAAGTTAAATAGGCAGGGCAACAGTGTATAGCCTTGCCAAACTCCTTTCTCAATTTTGAACCAATCGGTGGTTCCGTATCCACATTACTCTGATCCAAATTAATCAACTACATTTTAGATTAGGATGTAGTATAACCAACCTATGTGTGGTTCTTTTATATTTTAAAATGCCATATGAATCCAGACACTTGGATTTACCTATAAACTATAGCTTAGATATTGTCAGCTGACCACATTATTGATATAGGTAGGGTCAGGCTTTTGCAAGTATGTCAGCTGGATTGGGGTTAGTAAAACCATAATTTTTTTTCATTTTATATATATGTGTGTGTGTGTGTGTGTGTGTGTGTGTGAAGTTGAGCAAACGGAGATGAGCAAAATCAATCTATTTTCACTCATCTCACTTTTGCACTTGTTCAATTATAAATCTATCTCAATTCCACATTAATCTTGTTTTAAATTTTAAAGTAGGAACATTTAAGCTGAATCACATTTTCTCAAAAGATGCATGTTTAAATGCATGTTTATATGTGCAGTTTATTTTCATTTCCCTATTTTTTTGAACAAGAACTGCATTAGGATGGAAACCCCAACCAATGGTTAACTCAGGTTTTGCTCTGTTCATTGGAACAGATCAGGGTGGTTCATCTGAGAAATTTCCCAAAGATTCTTATCCATAGGACTGGCATAAGAGAAACCACCTCTTCTAGGCGGTAATGATGCAGATGAGGTGATGTATTTGTTTGTAACAACTGGAGTTCAGTCATTAAAACCAGGAAAAAGGCCAGAAGTAGAAAAGCTCCTAGATTACCTACAGTATCGACTGGAGCCAGAGGGAGTGGCCTTGCTCTAGGACTCCTTGGGCCCATGTGCCTAATTCTATCTTGAATTATGACCTCTGTTTGTAAATCTTTCTGATGCCTTGCATTTTAATTATTCCCAGATGCTTACAATGAGTGCAAAAGGTAAGGGAACAGACACTTAATTGTTCCACCTTGAGTTCAATTTCTTTCATGAGTCAAAGGAATGCTTCAGCTTATCTCTTGCATATCAGTAAATAAGGGTTATTGACTTCCCTTAACGATAAACTGAAAATGCTGTTAAATGCACCATAAACAAAATGTATGAACCCCCTTTTTATATGATTAAAATGGTCATAATGATCTGATATTTCTTACTGATTGAATCTGCCACTTCTGTTTACAAAGAAAATAAATAACACATGTTTTCTGCCGCTCTGAAAGGTTCCTATTTATTCTGTGGTCATTTCCCACTTATGATATTTCCAGCTTAATTTCACAAAACAGCTTTTACATGGCTTGAGGAAGGGGTGGGAGCCCAATTCTTATTGTACATTGTCTTGGAAGTATTTTGCCTTTGAGCTGCGGACTTTTATTTGTAGAAACAACCAGCTATACTCTTTATGGGGCTGATATTATTCTAAATTAAAAAGAGAAACAGCTGGATACTTACAAATGCCTGCATAATTTTGGGATTTTGTTTTTTTCTCCTTTGTGGTAGACACAAGATTGGCCAGATCCCGAGCTGAAAAAGACTTGCAAGAAGGAACTGGTGGTTTGGATCTCTGCAGAATTTGGAGGTGGGGCAGTAACCAGGCATTTTGACACCTCAGTAGGGTTCCAGATTGCCCCTCCTCCCTTCACCCATCAGTATATACATACTGCCAATTCCTTTTTTATGGTTAGTCCTGCTAATGTGATAAAGTCAGAATTATCCACCAAAGCAAACACATATGAGTATAAACTCGGTGATAGTTGTGAGTATTGAGATGTGTGGATTTCTGATAATTCCTCCCACTCCCCAATTCCTAAAGAGTTGGGATTTGGGGAGATTTTCAAACCAGATTTTTTGGGGAAGAGGGCTACAGGGGGTCCAACGATAATGTTTCTTCCTGTTCCACTGATAGGAACAGTTTTCATTATAGAAAGTCCACACAATGCCCACCATTTCATTAATGTACTCTGCATTTCAAGAGAAGAAAGGTTATGTTAAAAGCCATGCATGCCAATGTGTGCACCCATACTACTGAGCAGACCAAACTCTAAATCAGAAGAACTCAGCAATTGCTCCCAAGTCAAAAAGGAATAGAGACAATGCAGAACTGAAAAGGCAATGCATAAGATAATTAAAACATTTGTGACAGTAAACCAAAATAGAAAGAAAAGATAAACTAAACAAACAAACAAAAATTGAGACGCAGAGCCATATGTTCATATGTATGCTGCAAATTAAAAAAAAAACAACCCTCAATGCAATTGATGTATACTCCCACACTTTGTCTCCCTCCTTGTTCACCAACATCAAAAAAGAGCCTTTTTTTCGGTAAGATGCCAATAATTGAAAGCAAATCATCTGGCACGCAATCAACCATTCCCTCTTTCAAGTAAATATATAGAATGCCTGATGTGCTTTAGGTAGATCTTTAATATTGAAAGGGACATCTGTATAATTGAGAAGAATCAGAAGTCCTGATGCTAAGTTTCTTAATGCTTCAGGAGCTTAGGCAACAATCCTGCATTTGCCTACATTGAAATATGCTTGATTAAGTTCAATCGAACTTACTTCCAGTTAAGTATGTGTAGGATTGCAATCTCAACAAGGCTAAACCAGTGAACTGGGTCTCTTCTTGAGGTATTTTTATACATTTCAGGAGATTGTAAACTAAACTCAACAGATATAAAATTCTGCTGTACTACCTCAAAGGAGGTACACCCTGGTAGGATTCTGGGATCAGGGCGGAGAGATCACACATCTTTGTTGCTAGTATTCACCCATTTGGAGCAACAAACCTGTAGAAATCAGTTTCCAGGACAATGAAAAGATTAGATACATTCAGGCTTTTTTATTGCATGGTTGAATTGCCTTGATCCAATCGGAAGGTTTGGTTTCCCCCCAAATAATTTAACTTTAAATGGGGAAGGATGTGAAATTTTGCCTGCCTAAGCTCCATCTGTGTTTGTAGACAAAGAAAGGGATGGATTTAAATTCAAGGTTGTCTTTCTTTCAAATATTATTTGCATTAATCTTAGCCATATTGAGCATCATCTAGTAGGAAGGTGAAATACAAAGGCAAAAACAAGCAAACATGCAAACTGTGGCTCTTACTAATCCTATGGGTGTCAGAGTAGGTTATAGAAACAGAGACTTTCTTTTAATTATGTTCATGCTCTAGTTCTTTTCCAGAGACAGGAATGATACAAAGTTACATTTCCTCCCACTCTCCATGTTGAGGAAAATTAGACACAATAGCATTGTTAGCATCTCTGGATAATAAGTTAGTTGCATAAATATCTAAGAGTAAGCCTGTTTTTTTTCTTTAAAAAAACAATGCTTGCAAGATTCCTCCGCACCATGGTGAAAAGACATGGTTTGTTTTAGAGTAGCAGGATTGGGAAACCTATGGTCTTCTTTAAGTTGTTGAACTACAACTCCCAGAACCCCACTCCCCACTACTGGTTAGGGACAAATGGTTAGGGACACTGGGAAATAATTCAAGAATGTTTGAGAGGACCTACTGTGGTAAATCCTGGTGACATAGTCTACATTTCATTTTAAGTCTTACACATTTCAAATATTTCTTAGCTTTCTCTTTTTCATTTTTTTAAAGTTCTAATGTCATCTTGTCAAAGAGTTCTGAGGGGAATGGGGAGGGGATTTGCTTATCATTTTGTCCTAACACAGACATTACTTTAAAAAACAAAACAAAACTCTGTGTAATTACCCATCAAGCCTCACACCAAGCAATTCCTTGAAAAGTGTTCACAACACCATGTATATTTTATTGGTGATAGTTTTATATCGGTGTGCTCAGAAATGAACTCCATCAAGTTTAATGTACCATATTCTCAGAAGAATGTGTAGAATTGTGTTCTTATTTTCAGGTAATGGGTGGTGGTGGTTATGGATTAAATATTATTGTGAACCCTTATACATGGCATATTATGTTACAAAAAGGGAATCCAAATTATTCCAGACAAAATTACATATGATTAATTTATGTGTTTAACTGAGTGAAGTACTCTACTGTAATATGTTATTAAATGCCAATGGAGGTCACAAACACTGGGAATTTAAGGAAACCAGACAAAGCAAAACTCTAAACCATAGTTTCCCTGGATTAAAAATCTTCTTCCTTCAGTTTAATGGGGGTGTAAAAAATGTAAACACCCCCCTTCCTTGGCCATTTAACTTAGAGTCACCACCAACAAGAAGCAATGTGGATGAATGAAACTCTGTGTCTCTAATTTTGACACTAGGTGGCACTATCATTTACAACAGAATTTCAATCTCAATTGGAGAGTTGATTTGATGATTGTAGGACCACTATTCTGATGGGTGCTTTATAAATGACAACTTTCATGAACATGGTGACTTGCTGCACCTATCACATCTTGTCAGGTCAGATGTAAAATATTTAGAGGCCAAGGGATATAACTGATATAAATGGAAGAAAATAGAAATGATTTGCTATTGCAGCCTTGTCAATATTTCCCGGGGTTTCTCAGAAGTCTTCCATTCAATTCCAAATTAAGCCAGACTCTGCTTAACTTTAAGATCAGAATGAGATCAGTCCAGTGTAGCCACATTGTACAGAGTCATAGAAAAGCACTAAAATGACATTTTCTTTTCATTTTTTTTTTTGTCAGAGGAATTCCCTATCTTGGTCAGGTGACTGGGAATAATATAATCCAAGATAGTTGGAAGACACACAATTGGGAACACAGTGCTGTATCAAAGCTGGCCCATAATCCTCTTGTTCATTAAAGTAAAAAATAGGGTGTTGTGAAAAGTTGGGACTCTTTTGCTATACAAATTGTGTTTTTGAAAGATAAGGCCTAGGTTCCATAACCTCTTGACTGCCTTTAATAACTCCACAGCCAGGGCGAAGGGAACATCTTATCCTAACATACTTCAAAGCAAAATGCAAAACAAAGCTGGGCATTTATGGCACAATGTTCCTTAAGTTAGCAGAGCAAATAAAGTCCGTGCTTTTTTATTGGTATACGGTAACTGGCTCAATTTCATCTTTTGTACATTTCATTTGGGGATTTCCATTTTATTTTGTTGACTAAATTATATCCCATTTTCTGACTGAGGCTTATTATGTAAAGAAAGCATAAAAGGACTCATTACTTTTTAACTAGCAACAGACAAGGAGAAAGACTGTCTATCCTTACTGGAAACATACTGTACACTGAGGAACATTTCAAGCAACTGATAGAATGGATACCAGGCATATGACATGTTCAGAAATAACATTAACCTGTATAACCATCTCAGGCCACCTTGATGGGAGAATATAAATTGTTATTCAAAACCAAATTAGAAAACAAACTGAGCTGTCAGACCTAGACATAGGCAGTTAAGCTTTCCCCAGATCTTCGTGATGTGTTTGGGCTCTGCTGCCCAGAAATTTCAGCCACTGTGGGGAGCGAGTTGGGGAAAGTAGGCCAACAAGATAAAGAAATATTTTATAGAAGTGGCTATAACATTTTCTTCTAAGGATAAATAACAAATAAGATCTTGCTTTAATAAAGCTTCTTGTATTTATCCTACCTTATCCTATCCCTATTATATTGTTTTTGACTGGGTATTTGACTGGGTATATCAGCACATTATGCACTTAGTGAGGACAGTGAGTTTGGGTGCAACTATGAAATGACAGGGGCAGTACAACAAAGACATTGCAAAGATAAAGAGCCAGTATTTCCTGACCATCTTTTTTGTTTGTTTGTTTGCTAAGGAGTTTAGTTTTTGTGGTTTATCACATACTGCCCTTGCTTCCCAGAGATTTTGTATTCTATTGCCATGAAAATCATGTGTATCTGGCCATTAGCCACTAGGAACTTTATTTACAGGTATTTTGTGAATTGTGTCTAATCCATATAATGCACATATATAATGCAGTTTTGTCAGTGGGCCTGGGAACCATGAATGGAAATGGAGCCAATCAAATGGCTAATTTGACTGTGTTGTTGCTGCAATGCCATATGAGATTGGTTTTTTATGGGATTTTATGTAGTAGATTCTTTAAAGGTGCAATCTGCATCACAACATTATAAAATATTAAGCGTTTATTGTGTAGCAAATCCCCACATTTTATATGTAGATTCAATACCTCTGCCTGTGTAAGTTTGTATAAAAATAAGAAGTAAAATATTTCTGCTACCCATTGAGCCCTAGAGAAACAAGCTTATAAAAATCTCTTGTCTCTATTTGAGCAATAAAAGAAATAGGCAGGATAATTGCTAGCAACTGTTTAGACAAATGGACAGGCATTAAATATTATTTAATCATAAAGTATTGTATAATAGTGATAGGTATGACATACATGGGCCTAAATATATATACTATTATTTATAAAAAGAGATTGCCTTGCCATTAAAAGTTGTGGGTGCTGCATAACTGGAAGCTTTTAAGAAGAGAATGGACAGCCGCTTATCTGAAATGGTATAGGATCTCCTGTAGGGGGTTGGAATAGAAGAACTCCAAGGTGCCTTCCAACTCTGTTATTCTATTTTACAGATATTCTTGCTTTATACTCTCATTATGCATGGAAAATATTTCTTGTGAATAATAATATATTCTTCCATTATCCCAGCACTTTCTTATTTTTGCCTTTTTGCTCTTTGCATCAACAATGCATCTAAAAAAAAATCTGTAAACTGCCAAATGCTGGAGAAAGACCTGATTTTATGTGTGGTTTATAGTTTAAAACATCCCTGACCAAGTCGGATCATTTAGCCTGCTACTTCCAAATATGAAAATAGATGGTGTTAACAAGTATCTGCTAGGTCACACCAAGTGGTTGGTGATTAAATCTGACTTGGTGGATCAACATTCTGAAGTCCTAAGTTGGTGAATACTAAACAATAAAGCGATGGGTTGTTTCTTTGATAGATTCAGAAATAAAACCTGTATAAGAAAATCTCAAGGAAAAAAACATTCCTGTGAAGATGTATTCTTCAACAAATATTTAGATGCTTAAATGGCTGAAGTAATTTAGTGCTAAAATTGCATGCAGAGGTTCCAGATTCAATTTCTGGGCTCTACAGATATGGTTGGAAAAAAGTTTGCTTTGATATTTTGAAGAATTGCCATCTGTTGGGCAAAGCTGGTAAAGACAGCATAGGACTAGAATAACTTTCCCTAACCTGGCCACCTGAGGGTCAACCACATCCCAGAATTCAATGCACTGGCCAAGTTGGTTGAAGGATTGTGGGAGTTGAAGTCTACATATCTTAAAGTTGTTTAGTTTTCAAAAGGCTGAGCTATAAGGACAAAGGAACTGAACTGATACAGGCAGCTGCCTTTATGTCCTTTGAAAACTGCCCAATATATATGGCAATGTTAGCAATAAATTATATTTTAATTTACTGATGACTTTTGTACTGTCTCTGGGGTCTTTTAACAAGATTTTGTCTAAACATGCTCTCTCTCTAAAGGCAAAATTCAATTTTTTAGCACCCTGCACTTCTTTAAGCAGCATATTAAATTGAAAAAGAGGGAGTGAATTTGCCCGAGGGCTTTAGGGGTATTTAAATATCATCTTCATGAGAGACTAAACATTGTAAACCACCCTGCTGGTAATAGATGGGCATTTTAAAGAGGCAACGGATAAACAGTGATGAAGCATAATTGGAGCTGTTTGTTGTGCCTTTGCTGATGAAATGCTGGCAAAACTAACTCGGCTCAAAATGACATGTTTATGGAACATCAAAGAACCCAAGCTGACTTTACATTATATCAGTGACAACTGTATATACTGGAGTACTCCTTGCCATTTAGGCTCACCCTTCTTATTTTTTCCAGTGCTGGGAGAAACATTTGCTCTTCCACTCAAGTTGATCACTTGATAAATGCAAAGTCAGGTTTCCAAGTGATGAAATCCATTTTAAAAAGAAAAACATCCATCTTCCAAGACAATTTTTTTTATTTAGGAAAGCATCAAATTGGCAAATCCATGGTAATTCCGGATCTGACACAACCCGGAATTATCCCACATATTAGACATGCAAATAGTCATTTGTGGCAAATTGTCAAATCAAAGGAGTTAAAAGAAACTCCTTCTTGGACCACTATATATGAATGATAAGTACTGTATACACTCTATCTCTCTTGCTTGAGTAAATACAGGAAGATACTCCGATGTTGCATAATTCATCACAGTTCAAGATTAGCAAATGCTGATTCTATAGCTTATCTCTCATACACTTCTTTTTTCCTGAAATATAACTGAAGCAAACAAGAATTTATAAATTTCTGAAACTTAATTCCAGAACTGGATTATACACAACTTGCCATACCTTTCAAGTTGTTTGTATTTTCTCTATACAAATAATCAAAGTGGATTTGTGAATTGGTAAAATATTTAAAAAAAAAAAACATTTTGAAAGCATCAGCTGTGAAATTTTATCAAGATACTTTAGAATAAATTATTTTACTGATATTTAAATGCATTCCTCTCTGTTAATGAATACACATTAATTTCAATTATTAATCATTAATAAGTATGATAAATTATATATTCATTGCTTTAATATTGATTTTTGCTATTTTTAATAGTCTTACTTTCATAATGTAGGCAGGGTGAAGGAGCTGAAAACTGGAACATGGCATGCCTCCACTACTTTTAAAAATATGTACGTAAGTTATTTTAAAATATGTTTTATTATTTTTAAAAAGAATAAATAGAAAGGGGAGATTTTTTTAATATTCATCACTCGTACACTATAGAATTAATCTTTTTAAGTGTTCATATCATACTGAGCAATTAATTTGTTTACATTTAAAACAGTTTAATTTGAAAAGAAAAAAACATATGGAATATTAAACAAAGAATAGTAAATTCAAACCAAAATTCTAAATAAACCTGCAATTGAGATACCTGGCAGTAGAATTGTTGTTCAGAAAAGTTCTTTAAGACATTTTATAATTAAGGAAAAATTGGTGTCTTTCCAACCTTCTTGCACACAAGAGTATACAATCACTGTTTCCTTTCTCTTCTTGTTAGTTTAATTATAACTGATATGATTGAGTGAAACATGAACATTTAAGAAAAATTGATGAGCGTTCCAAACTAAAAGGTATATATGAGATAACTTATAATCCAAAGGAACCAATATTACATTGAAGTGCGACATCTACAGAATTTAGCTGAGTCTCTCAATTTCCTCCTGAAAAAAAATCCCACAAAATTTACATCTTAAAGAAATTAAATAAAATAATATTTCTAGCATATCGGTTCCATTTTGAAAATAGCATCACATGTAGTCAGAACTCCAAAATATAAGAAAAACTACCAATGAGAATTCTGAAAACACATCTGATGTCAGTATGCAACCTAGGATTTTATGAGTTTTACATATGTGATATTTCTGTAAACATTTTTACCTTATTAAATGTAAAAAATGTTTCCAATAAATGAAAACTAATGGTTTTAGTTCATGAAGAGAAAAAAAAAAGAGAGAAAAACAAACAGCCAAGTGAGCAAGTTTAAAATTGCTTTATTTCCTAGGCCTATTTTGAACCTTTTTATTCCTACTGTATAACAATTGCGGATAAAAAGACACAAGCTACAGTGCTTCTAATATACTGGAAAAATGTATCATATTGGTTTCCATAAATGTAGATACATGGAACATGCGAGCAGCAAACTGAATATTGTAGATCCTGATATCACCTAGATTGAATATATTCATTTATTTATTTTTAATATTAACTACACATAATCCTACAGCAGTAAAGCAACAAAGCTAAGTTTGAATGTGCAAAGCTATCATCCTGTCACCATATTTTATGGAAGTATATATTGGGGGGGGGAACCTTTGATGCGATTGTTTTTCACATTCTTTTAAAAGTGATTAGCTCATTTGTACTAATAATTGCCCATATAGTGCCATCAAAGTACCGTGCAATATTTTTTAAAGAAAGGAAGCACAACAAATCAATATTATATCACTTATTACAGTGAGAACACAAAGCTGCATATCAAAAAAAAAGATGATTTGAGAAAAAGAGAAAAAAAACAGGTTGAAAGCTATTCAGTTCCCCCCTCCCCAGTAACATTTTGTACTTTTGGAGAAGTTGTAAAGGCTAGATCACACTGGCCGACGGATGCAAAATGTATGCAAAAAGGACACAGCGGATGAGCGGTTGTTTCTGCCTCTCAAAAGTGGTGAGAATATTTGCATAAACAGAAACGGAAAGGAACAGAAAGGAATGGACGGGGGTAGGTACGTAGTGAGGGATGGTAAGCGGATGTTCATAGGAAGCCTAGCGGATGGAAGCGGATGGAAGCGGATGCACACATCTGAAGGGCTTTCGGGGGAGAATAGCGAAGCGGCCGCGTAGCGGAAGGAGTGGATGCGTAGCAGATGACGCGGATGCAATCATGGACGCCTATAGGATGCATAGCGGATGCATAGCGGATGCATAGACAGATATAGCGGATGCAAAGCGTTCATTCGTGGCGCATGTGGGGAGGATGAAATTGCATCAGCTCCACGGAATAAAAGGATGCAGCTCGCAAGCAGTCAGCATTCAAGGAAAGACCTCCTCAGAGACATCTTGAAAGGACACCATGGTTTGGTGGAAGGGAAGAAGAGGAAGCCTGTGCCTATCTGCAGCCCTGGGCAAGAAAGACAGAATCACCATCCCACACCCCCTGGCACTGACTCTGAAAGCTGCTGGTGGCTTCTGCTGGTGGTGGTGGTTGTGTTGCTGCTGTGGGTTGCTGGCTGCTGGTGCTTCTCCTGCTGGTGCTGTGCTGCTTCTTCCTGATGCTAGCTGCTGTCTGGTGCCTTCTCCTGCTTCTGCTGCTGCTGCTGGTGTTGCTGCTGCTGGTGCTTCTCCTGCTGTGCTGCTGTGGTTGCTGACTGGTGTTGCTGACTGTCTTCTCATGCTGCTGGTGGTGCTACTGCTGCTGGTGGTGCTACCTGCTACTGCTGCTGCTGTGGTGGACGCAGCCCAAGGCCTCAAAGCCCTGCTGCTGAAGGCCTGAGCCCTGCAAGGGAGGAAAGAGGCAAGGGAAGGAGAAGAGAGTAGGAACAGTACTCCATTTATCCGAGGACCCTGAGGAGGAGGTGCTGGAATGGTGAGGGAGGAACGGTATTGTGGAGAAAGGGCCACAGACTCCTATTGCAACAGTCAAGAGAAAGCAGGCAGCGTGAGAGACAAGGCAAAGAGCCTGGGCTACACTGCAGATGTACTCCTGGGATGTAAGAAGCACGATGCACACCTGGTATGGCAAGTTGCACCTGAAGAATCTGGGCAGGCCGCTGTCAAGCTCACTGACTGGGAGATGTACATCATGGCAAGTGCAGCTTCCTGAAGGGTGAGGTCGCGCACGAGGAGAGCGCCTCTGACAGCCGTCTCCGGAGACAGCCCACACGACAGCCAGTCCTCTTCCAGCCAGGAGACAGCTACCATGTTTAGGCAGGTGTCTTTGGAGGGCCCACGGCCAGAGACCCTCTCAACAGCTGCACTCCCCATGCCAGAGGCAGTGAGGATCCCTGTTCAAAGGGAGCAAGAAAAGCAGCAGCCAGAGACCACCCACCCCCACCCTAGCTCCACCTCACAGAAAGCAGGCAGAGAGGTCAGACTGGAGGGCAGAGCCACACTGACCTCTTGGAGATCAGGGACACACTCAAAACCAGCGAGCAGATCTTCTCTCTCAGCGGTTCAACAGTAAAACATACCATCATCGAACTACACAGCCCTTCATCTACCTACGTAGCCAGACCCGCTCATGGACATGCCCGAGGCCCAGTACCCAGGTGATGAAGGAGAAGATAACAGCACTGCTGCATCACCGCCAGGCCCATCTGCAACTGCTCCAACCACTCCAGGACTGCTCTCCACCCAGGTGAGTCACAAGCCCTTCATGGCTTTTCAACAGCCATCACCTACCAAGGCTATGAGTACAGACTTCCCAGCAGAGGCAGCCCTTCCCAGTCCAGTGCCAAGGTATCGCATGCCACAGACGCCTCACTTACCCAGCTGCAGACCAGACAAGCCCCACTACACTCTCCTTCTCCACCCCACAGCAAGCCCTTAAACGACAATCTGTCATCAGTCTTGTGCCTGACATCCCAAGGTCTTGAGGAAGGGCCTCTCAACTCACGGGACTGGTGTCGCTCTCGAGAGCTTCCTGACCAGTCCATCTCTGTTGTACTCCCCAGGGCCAAGCACCCCAATGGCACTCAGACCAGCACTCCAGCCACAGCCACCTCCACAGTCCTGGCCGCTTCGCCAGCTGAGACCATGGACATGCTCAGAGTGACTGAAGAATAGTGCCAGAGACTGAGTTGTTACCTGTTCTTTATCTTTGCTTAAGACACTTTAACTTGGTTCATTTTGGCTTTTAATAAAGTCATAACAGTTTTACTTAAGACAGTTATTAATAAGTTATCTTTGCTTCACACACTTGGTTCATTTTTTTTTACTTCATAAAATGTTGGTGAAAACTTTTGAAAAAATGGTTAAGCTTTTGCATGCTTGTGGGATAGGTAGGGATTGTTTGTGGGATGGGTAAGGAATAGTTGTGGGGTGGGTAAAGGATAGTTGTGGGATGGGTAAGGATAGTTGTGGGATAGGAAAGGATAGTTGTGGGATGGGTAAGGATAGCTGTGGGATTGATAAACCTCCAGTGCAAGCATAGTGGGACTGTATGGTCCACCTCCCAGCTGCCACACATATGGCCCTTTTTTTATCAATAACAATTTATCATTGATCATACATTTCAAAATAAACAAGCTCTTTATTAATGCCTATTCATTGTAGGGCACTCAACATCACATGCACAATCTCATCATGTATGAGACAGGCTCAAGGAAGCATCCATTAACCATCTACCATCCTGTCTTGCCACTACACTGCTCACTGGGGAGTTGCAAGTGTTTCAGGAAGGTTGCGCTGCTTCTTCCTGTCAGTGAGAGCCTCGTTGGGGGCCTTGCTACATTCACAGTGTCTATCAGGTTTCAATCACTTCGCTCCATTCCCCAGGCTCCATGTCCCATGCCTTGTTGACGGTCCACAAGCCTGTATTCTGCAACAACGGGTATGGTGATGCATGATATTGTGGCAGGATGCAGCAAGCCTCTCCCACATCCTCCTCACGGTCTGTGGGTGACTGCTGCATGGTGGTGATGAAGTACCAGGAACTGTTGCATGGTATGCAAAGTGTTCTCACACACACGCTCTTTGCCCTGGACAGCCTGTAGGTTGAGAGATCTCTCTCTCAGGTGAGGCATCTGAAGTGTAGGGGCTCATGAGGTAGGTTCTGAGGGAGAAGGCATCATCCCCACGATGAAGTAGGGCACTCTTGTGTGTCATTGGTAGGGGGTCTGAATTGAAAACCCATGAAATGAGGTTGATGTTCCAGCCCATCTGTAGGTCATGGCATTGTAAGCCTGGCTATCTGAACGCTGACGCGTTGCCTGACGCATCAAATTAATGCTTAGTACCAGCAATCAACCTAATTGGCAAAGAGGAGTGATACTGAAGAAGCCCTTGTATTGTAACTAAGAGGACCTGAAGTTTGTGCTGGAGCTTTTGCAGGCCCGTGCTTCCATCTTATGGCTTCAACGGTGTTGGGCTATCACTCTGATACACTATTCTTTACTTTCACTCCCAGTACCTTCCTTCAAGGTGGGGCCACTGCAGGAGCTCTCTCCACATATTCTTCTCAATGACATGGCCTGCACCACTTCTCTGACCACAATTGCTGAATTGGTGTTGTGTGACACCTTCCAGGCATACTTGCATTTCTGTATGTGTTCAGAGGCCAGTCCCGGTAGAGTCAGTGCACTTCAAGTCTAGGGTCCAGGCTGGGACGGAAGTTGGTGCTTGGCTTGGACGAATCCTGGGTCCTCAGATGCTGTCCAGCTTCGTCAACATGGCTGTGGCATCCTATGAAGATGCTGGAATGCACGAAGTGTCTTCATTCATCAAGGCTCCACATTAGCTTGTCATAATCAAACATCCACTCTCTGCGGCCGATCCATCTTTGGACAACCAGAAAGCTACAAAAGAGTGTGCGATGATTAGGGTGGAATCAATGGATGATGTGGAAGAGCATGAGCAAGCGAAGAAGGTTACTGCTACAGCTCAACGGTGCTGTGAGCTGATACGTGAGATCAGCAAGTGATTCTCCCCCTTTTTATAGGAAATCATATTGGTTTTCTGTGTGTCCTATCCACATACTTATGGGATCCTCCAGACATACCTAAAATATCCCAAGATAACGTCCATAAATAAAAGGGCGTCATTCTGTCGTTTTAAATGCTTTAATATACGCAGATCATACGCTTACATCTATTCTATTTCCTATGCTACTATGCTGGTGTGGTACCATTTCCCCCATATGTACTCATTCTGCTTCCTCCCTGATTTCCGTTTTCGGCTGGAGCAGGATTGGAGTTGCGAGGATGCCCCAGAAGAATGCGAATGAACATGCGATGTACGTAAACAGATGACAATGTGACGTAGCACACGTTTGTTGCCGATGATGTCGTGGATGTACATCGGTAGGTGAGTGGATAGTTCATTTGCTCAAAAAAGTTCTGTGCAGACCGTCCAAACTTTTTGAGTGGATGAGAATAGCAGTAACCGGATGTTATGTGGATAGAGCAATATGAAACACACTATGGCAGTGAGTACACAATGAATGCATCACGTTTTCCATATGGATGGCATACGTTTTCCAATGGATGGCAAGCTTTTTTGTCCATTTTATATCCTCTTTGCATCCGTTGGTGCAGTGGGACATGGGCTTCAGGGAAGAGGGAAAAATCCTACATACTGAGCTGCTACTGAAAAGGTGCAGCTTTGAGTGGAGACTAAGCTAGAATGGATTTCAGAGAGGAACTTCATTTAAAAAAATGAAGATTCAGAAATGGCCACACACACACACACACACAGACGCATGTATGTGCACACACACATACACACAAACTGAGAGTGAGAAAGAGAGAACCAGTCCTAGCCTAAAACAGGTATGTACCTGAAAACAAAACAAAGCTAAACTGAAAAACATGGATCCCTTTACAATTTCCTGTTCATAGCTTTAGAGACAGGGGATGATAACAGTTGAAAGCAAAGAAGCATAAAAAAAACCACCTTACATCTAGACTGCTGCTGGAAGCACATGTTTCACATTGCTTCATGGTAAGACCACTTTTGTTTGCAGATGTGGCAACTCACTGTGCTAATATGTGTTGTTTGTGAAGTAATCTCCACTCTCTCATCTTCTTGCTTACAAAATTCGAGTTCTATGGCCAGAGGGTACAACACACAATACCAGGGATATTGGCAGTCTACATAAAGGCTATCTGTACTTCTAAGACATTGACAAATTAAGTGCAAAATATGCAAAACATTGTGGTAAAAATTATCTTTCATCATTGCTGGTAATGTTTAATGCTTCTGTTACTTACTAGCAAACATATTTTGGCCTACGGGATAATGCTGTGAATAGGGTGCTTGAGCATCTGCTTCCCAAGAGACTTTTACTACTTTCTCTAGAAACACAGAAACCTCACTTGCTGCTAATGCTGATCAGTAGCACCAGACACAGAAAAGGAGAGCTTCTCTTAAGTTGACAATTAGTTCCATGTTTACTAGTGCTCAGTAGTGGTGGTGGTTGCTTTTTAGTCTCCAAAGCTAGTGTGAATGGAACAATGAATGCAGTATGAAGATTCTCCATCATCCAGGTCACATTTGTCCCGAAGGTGCTTTTTCTAGAGGCAACTGGACTTTTGGGTGTTTTTTCTGAAGATGTTTTGCTTCTCATCAGAAGTGAAACGTCTTCAAACAAAAATCAGAAAGTCCAGTTGCCTCTTGAAAAAGCACCTTTGGGACAGTGAGTGCGGTAGGAAGAACCTAGCTGTTGAAATAATGATTATCATATCACACAGCTAGTTAGGGCTTTAGTGGGAGGTGTGAATAATTATCATTGAAATGACAGCTGTTCTCCACTTTTTTTTAATCCTCCAATTCATTACACGTGGTGTTAGACTTTTGACCATTTGTGTCATGGCCCCATCAGAGCCTGAATCCAGGGAGGAAGACTAGCCAGAGCTGGGGCTGATGGAGGTTGAGAGGGTGGAGGATGAGGCAGCCATGGGTCTCTCAGGCCTGAGATGGCTTGACAGCAGGGAAGAATGGGGGCAGAATGACCAAGAGGGAAGAGACGGGAAGCAGAGGAGATGTGGAGTGATGGAGCTCATGTGACGACCAAGGACCACCCCCTCTTGATCACTGAGCACAGAGAGTGGAGAGCAGTGCAGGCCAACCCAACGACTCAGGAGGAGAGCGCCCTGCCCCTCTTCACAAGGCACACAGGGGGACTGAGACTTAAAGAGATGCTGTGTGGAGGAGCACTTGACGGGAACAAGTGCTGAATTTGTGGAGTTTTGTGTGCAGTTGCCAACATCTGGATTTTGCTGGACTTCTTGCCTTATTGCTACCTTGTTTCTTTGCCTTGCTGGACTTCTTGCCTTGAAGCTATTGTGCTAATAGAGTTTTGCTGGAGCATTTGCAGCCAGAGGCTGCTGGAGGTATGTGTGAGTGCTTTTCTCCAGGACTTGCCATAAACATGGGAGCATTTTAGGGAAAGTTGGAGCAATAAAGGGGAGTTAGAACTGTCAGCTGGCTGTGTTGCCTCTGTGCCTTGCCCCACGTAATCACAATTTGTTAAATGATGTTTCAAAGTTATGATGGACTTGGGAAAATTTATGACCTGTCCTTGCACTTAGGACCATTATATCTCCTCCACAGTCATGTGACTACAAATGGAACCCTTGGCAACTGGTTCCCATCTATGACCAGTTGCAGTGTCCTGCAGTCAGGTGATCACAATTTGCAAATTTCCCAGCTGGCTTCTGACAAAAAAGTCAATTAGGGAAGCTGTATTTGCTTAACAAACATGTGCTTTGTTTAATGACTTTATGATTCATGTAACCATGGTGATTTGCTTAACAGCTGTGATAAAAATGATTGTAAAATTGGGCCCCAACACACAATGGTTCACTCTACAGCCACACTGACACACTGTCAGTGATGGAAATTGTGATCCCTGTTATGGTTGTAAGTTAAGAAAAATGTTTTGCAGAAAAATGTTAAACCAAGACTAAGTCCCTTTCTCCTAGTCCTGGATTTTAAATTTGAATAGAGAGGTAGATATCAATTTCCTCAGCTCAAGCTGGTTAGACTGTTCACTTTACCTGAGTAGATGTGACAGTCTGATTTCCCATTTAAATATTCCTGAAAATTCAGTTTATAGGGAAGAGGGTAGAGCTAAAGGTAGGAAGGTAGCATTGCCATCCCAACAAATGTGCTTTTCCATTTCTGCCAGTAAACAATCAGGATTTGCAAAGTTCAGAATTGAGGAGAGGAACTGGATTGTAAAGTCATGATATAATGAAGACTTCTCTTTCCCAGGAACCATTTTAGAATGAGGCCAGTGTTAATCAGGTGAAAAAGAAGAATCCCATTTTTAAATGGTAATGGACATGTCAAGTGGCAAACAGATTGCAAATAGTAATATGAAGTACTAAGCAAAGAGAAAAGTGGATTTTTAAAAATCTTTTAAAAACTTCATTTTTCATTCTGCAATTTTGTATGAAAACAAGGTGCAATTCATGGGTCCTTGAATATATTTATGCCCTACCTGATGCAAAGTTGCTACAGAATAAAGCCCATGTCACAGTGAACCAACGGATGCAAAGAGGATGTAAAATGGACAAAAAACCTTGCCATCCGTTCGAAAACGCGATGTACTCACTGGCCCTCCGTTTTGCTTCCTCTCTGTCCGTCCCAGCATCCATTATTGACGTTTCATCCGCTCTGAAAGTTTTGGCTGCCCAAAACTTTTGGCGCCGAAAATGTATCCGTTCGTCTGTTCTGCATCTCGCTACAACGCATCCGCTACACTCCCGTTACGCATTAACAGCTATATCCGCTGGCATCGCTGTGCATCCACGCAACTCACATCCGCCCGGAGGCAGGGAGGAAGTGGAACAGGAACGGGAACGGATGCAGAACGGATGCAGAATGGATGCAGCACGGAAACAAAGCGTTTAAAAACGGAAAAAAAACGTTTGCAGAGCGGTGACCTATCTCGGACTATTAAGGATTCTACAGGATGCCTAGAGGGATGCCTAAGAGGAATGCTACAAGAAGACCCTATACTGCTTATAAAAAAGGGGGAGCAAACTCGCCTGCATCTCAACTTTCAGAAAAGCAGCCAAGCTGTGCAGACCATCTGCAGCCTTCATCTGACTCTTCCTCTTCCACAGCATCCCAGTCATGTCCCGTGGATTGTGCCAAAGTCCTTTCGGCAGCTCACCATGCCTTCTGCAACAGTGGCAAAACCCATCCTAACAGGCTCTGGAACTCTACTACGGAAGAAAGGAGGGCACCCAAAAAAAGTCTTGGGTCTAAGATGGTTCACCAGTGAAAGAGCAGCAGGACGGACCTGTACAAAAGCTGATGGTGGAGCTCCCGGAGCGAAGACACTCGTGCATCCAGAACTTCATGAGGATGCTCCCCAGCATGTTTGATGAACTTGTGCAGCGCTATCCTGACCCCAGGTTGACCAAGTGACAAACACCAACTTCCGGTCCAGCCCTGGAACCTGGGCTAAGGTGGCACTCACTCTGCACCATCCTGGCTCAGGGAACCACCACAGGAGCTATGCAGTACGGCTGAGGGTGGCCACCCAACACAACTTCAGCTTTGTGGTCAAAGAGAAACGTTGGGCAGGCCATCATCGAAGAATACAAGGAGGAGCTTCCTGCAGTGCCCCTCCACTGAAAGAATGGATGGAAGAAAGTTCCAGAGCAGTGGTCAGAAGTGGAACTTCCCCCACACCCGTTTGAGCCATAGATGCAAGCAGCGTGGCCTGCAAAGCGCCAGCCAAAGTCAGGGTCCACCTTACACAACTACAGGGCTTCTTCAGCATCATCCTCTTCACCATGGTCGATGCTGACTCAAGTTCAATTGTACAATCGAGCTTCAGGCAAAACGGCTCATCTTCAAGATCCAGGTATAACGCCCAGTCACCTCAAGGAGGGACTTGGAAAGCAACCTCAATGGTGGGCTCCCCAGATCCAGACCTGCTGGCCCAATCGACCGGCAAGATGTCCCTACTTCATCGTGGGGGATGCCACGCCGTTTCCCTCACAACTACCTTCATGAATCCCTACACCTCCAAAACTCCGTGAAGAGAGGATCTTCAACTACAGGCTGTTCAGGGCAAGACCGGGTGGGTTGGAGAACGCCTTTGGCATCCTGACACAGTTCCAGGTATCTCACCAACATGCAGCATAGCCCAGAGGACCATGAGCGAGGATCGTGGAAGCTGCTGCAATCTGCACAATTCATGCCGCACCGCTACCAGTCCTGCAGAACAGGCTTTGTGGACCGTCAACGAGGCAATGGGGACATGGAGCCTGGGGAATGGAGTAAAGGCAAAAACCTGATCGACACTGAGATGTGCAAGGCCCCCAACAGAAGCCTCACGTGAAGCGAAGAAGCAGCGCAACCTCCCTGAAACACTGGTGCACTCCCCACTGGAGCAGTGGGAGTGGCAAGATCAGGATGGTAAAGTGCTTAATGCATGCTTCCTTCAGCCTGTCTCATCACATGGATGAGATTGGGCCATGTCTGTTTGGGTTGGCCTACAGATGAACAGAGAATTTTAATAAAGAGTTGTGTTTTAAATGTTGACATTGTGGATATTATAATTAATTATTGATAATAAAGGGCCGTAGGTGTGGCACTGGGAGGGTGGACATACAGCCCACTTATGCTTGCACTGGAGGTTTATCTATCCTACACTGACTACCTAACTCCATCTACAGCTATTACCCTCCCACAGGTACCTAACCCATCCCAAAGCTATCTTACCCATTCCCACAAGCATGCCAAAGGCTTTAAACCATTTCTAAAAGTTTCCAGCACGACTGTTCATTAAAAAAAAGAAATGAAGCAAGTGTGTGAATCATAAATAGACTTTATTAAACAACAAGCTATAAAACAAAAAAGAGTCTCTGGCACCCTCTTGGTCATCAGTCTCAGGGGTGAAGGGTTGCAGGTGCTTGAGGTGCTAGTGCTGGGAGTGCTGTCCATCAGCCTCTCCAGAAGCAGAAGCAACAGAAGCGCCAGCCCCCAGAAAGCGAGCCCGTGCTGCAGAAGCCCAGGAGAACCAGAGTGAGGGCCAGGGGGCAGGATGGTAGCCCTGTCCTCTTGCCAGGGCGGCAGCCTGATGGCTGAGGCTTGCTGTGCTTCCACATGGTTGTGGGGGTTGCTGGCTGGCAGGGAGCGGCAGAACCAAGCTGGCAGCAAGGCTGGCTGCAGGCAAGGCAGCAAGGCCTGGCATGCAGGCAGGCAGCAAGGCTGGCAGGCAGGCAGGCCAGCAAGGCTTTGGCACAAGGCTGGGCAGCCCAGACATGCCGGCAGGGCAGGAATGGCAGCCAATCCGTCCGGCAGCAGGTCCTTTCCTCTGAATGGTGACCTGCTTCTGAGCTGCTTCCCGTTATATCCGCTGGGGCTGACGCAATGCATCCTCAACCGCATGCGCAATTAACGCCAGGCATCGCTAGGCTTCGCTGTGCATCCCGCTTCATCCGCTCGGCGTCCGTTCTGCATCCACTGTATCCGTTCTGCGTCCGCTCGCTGAAGCCCCCCAAGAAGCCCCTGCGTATGTGCCATCCGCTCACCATCCGCTTCCCTCCCTGGGCTCCAATTCCACATCCGCTCTGGCAAATCCCGCCCTGGTCCTCACACCCGCGTCCGTGTTATTCCGCTCCGGTTATGCAATTTTTGCCACGCTTTTGAGAGCGGATAACAACGGATGGAACATTTTGCTCGTCCGCTGTGTCCTTTTTGCATCTGTTGGCCAGTGTGACATGGGCTTAAGTTGCTGCTGAAGGAAAGAACAAGATGATGCTTCTTTCTGCCCAAGTAATATGCCCAGCTCCGCTTCATCTCATATTATTTCTTGTCCAATGCTAGGACTTGTGTTTACCACTTGGATTCCAGAAACAGTTTATTATTTGCTTCTTCAGGGTGGGCCCATCATGTGTCAGATTAAATTTACCTTCTAGAACTTCCAGAGAGGGAGGGTTTTTTAAAGGATTTCTCAGGAGAAAAGTAATATTGTTGTCCAGTTTTATTTAATTGAGAAATGAAACTTATTCCCTCTAAACTTCCACACTGATCACTCAGAACTCATTGGCTCATTTTGCTCTCAGAACTGCCCAAGGCAATCACAGCTTGAGGATAGACATATCTTTCTCTTGCTCTGAATCCTTGACAGTTTTGGCTACACATTCAAGTCAATCTTTCTTTCCTCTTGCCCACCTTCACAGAATGAGCTGCCCAATGCAATCTGGATTAAGAACAGAACCCAACATGAAAGTGGAGAATGCTTTTGTGGAAGCCTCTCCCTTGCATCTTCATCTATTTTTACATTACAAAATGCAAAATTCACATACTTGAATGTTACAGCAAAGGACTCAGCCTTTCGAATGTATTAATAAAATATAATTTAACACTTACTGTTTTTATTCTCTTTTTCTGTGATTTAATTTTAAAAACTAAAGCCGAGATTTTTGGCTTGTTTTGGATTCAAGCTTTGTTTTGCTTTTGGCATCCTCCAATGTTTCTTTTCTAGGGACAGAAGTGAATGTTGCAGATTTAGGGCTACTGTCACAATAAAAAACAAGGCTTTCTTTAGATCAGTGCACAAGTGATCATATCAATTTCTCTATATCAGTGTTGACTACAAATATTAATTTCTCTGATGTTTCACACTCTCTCCCTTCCCTTTCCTCCCTCCCTCCACTTTTTCTGTTTAGTTCTATGCTCCATGTTGACTTTTTGTTAACCTTTTTTCCCCACTTGTTTTGATGCATGTTTATGATTATTTTGTACATTCCGGAGAAAAGAAGTTTTGCCTCTAGAATATATAACATATGTGCAAACTAGTATTTGGTAATATTATCTCATTTTCATTGATAAGCTACTCTGTGCTCTGCATTCTCTTTCTCCAACTTTTTTTAAAAAAGGGATATTGAGGATCTGCAAATATGAAAACAGACTTGTGGTTAAGATATTTAGCAAGATTTGCAACTTGGAGAGTTCAATTTGGGGTCCTCACGAGGCTCCTAAGGGCCCTGAGCGAATCTTTTGATTTTTTCTCTGGAGTTTCTAAAAACATGGTTACTGAAATGTATATGCTCGGATAATATGCTGGGATAATTGTTTCTTAGTTTTAAGGGAAATCTGACTTACAGAAGTGAAGCAAGCTCCTACAATCTTTTCTAAGGCATTCCCCAAGGACATTGGGTGAGATGTAGTAGGAAGAAACCAATGGAAAGATATACACCTTTGCACTTTCTCTACTTTTCTCTTGTCTTTATATCATGAAGCAGTGGGCATGATTTCCAGATTCTTTTTGCCTTTAAATAATGCAAGTTGGGCACTTTTAGATATTGTACTGATTTCATCATCTTTTCATTTAATTGGTAGTCTTTATGATTTCTGTCATTAGGTATGTTGGAAATACATGGCAGATATATTCAAAATATATGTTATATGTGTAAATATAATACAATTTATTAGGATTTCTTTTAAAAAGATGATAAATCAAGTTTAGTATAGTTTCAAAGATGACAATCCATGGCTAAAATAAGATATGATAATTTATCTTTAGAAACTCTCTCAGTACTTATTTGACATTTGATAGGCACAACTGAGGCACAGCTTTGCTCTGATGTAATAAAAGAGAACTTGAAGGGAAGGGAAGTGTATATAAGATCCAACTTTTAAAAGGTTGTTTAATTTTGTTGTATATCATATTTTTGAATACATTCAGTTGCTACTACCAAACTGTTCTACCAGTATGATCCAAATACCATCTCTCAAGATATCTTGCCAGATGTATGCTATGTGTTAGGGTTTCCCACTGTAGCCAATTCCCCATGAGTTATTCCCAGACAACTTTGATTTGTCCTAAAGAACCATTTCTCTCCAACATATGGACACTTGATTATTGGGTGGGAGAGATTTTATGAAGTTTCCTGATACATATACATTTAATCAAAGTATTAAGAAGAGAAAGGAAAGACCTTCTAAGTTGCTGGAGGCAGCAACCTAGGGATCAGTGATCTCTTTTTCCAAATTCCTTCTGGTCTTTATGTGGTCTAAGTCTAAGAATTCATTTGTCTGGAGGTTTTGTTAAATTGGTTGTTTTACTATAGTTTACTGTAAATAATACTTTTTATAATTGCATATTTTTATAATTGCATATTTTTATAATTGCATATGTTTATAATTGCATATGTTTATAATTGCATATGTTTATAATTGCATATATATTGATTAGATTTTTATTCCAAGGCCATCTCACAACTCTTGGGATTATTAAGAAACATGAAGTTTCTTATTTCTCATCTAGGAATTGGTCTGTTCTTTTCTGGCTGCTTGCTGGTGCTCAGAATTGCATTATGTTAAATTACTTGCCACAAAACTTTCGTCCAATTTTTTTTAAACAAGAAAAATATTTGTGGAATGACTTTATGATGTGAAGCCTGCTTTAAACTTGAAGACTGTAATATTTTCCATTTTTAAAAAATTCCTTATTAAACTTATGAGTTTGCATGGAAGTTTTGTTAAAAAAGCAAAATTAAATAGATAAAAATGCTAATGATTTGTTTTGATGCCTGATGAGTACACAGAGATAACTATGAACATTTTGTGATATAGAAATGGTTTGCTATTCCTTTCTTCTGGGACAATTTTTTCACTTGCTCAATGCCATTGGAATTCCCTTTAATCTTCATCCAAATTTAATCTAGAAATGATCCTGCTTTAGCTTTTAAAATAAGTTCAGGTGAGTCATGTATTTGCCATTTTGAATAAACAAATTTTTTTAAAGATAGGCAGTTTTCAGCATTATTTATCAGAATCCATCAGAATATCTTTCACAGTGTTATAAGCACTACGTACATGAGATTTAACATCATTTTTTCCTCACAATAACCTCAAAAGAAAGGTTAAGCTGCAAGATGATTCAGGCTCCAAATCATGAAATAAACCTCATGGCAGAATATGGATTTTAACCCAAATCTCTCAAGTCAATATCCAGTACCGTAGAAAAAAATCAGGAGCATAAAAAAAACTTTTAATGTATTAAACAAAATTAGTTCTATGCCTCTCTTATAGAGTGAAAAAATATCCAGGAAACATCAATAATAGAACAGGGTCCAAACAATCATTTTATTTCCCAACAATTGCATAATGCATTATGTGATGGAATTAAACCATTTGTTTGTATAGCAAACCTCTGAACATATGCATTAAATTATTGAAAATACATTTTAGGAAACAAAATAAAAGAATGCCAGATATAGTGTCTCCCTTTCTCTCTCTGTCTCTGTCTCTGTCTCTGTCTCTGTCTCTGTCTCTGCCTCTGCCTCTGCCTCTGTCTCTGTCTCTGTCTCTCTCTCTGTGTGGTGTGGTGTGTTTGTGTGTGTAAAAACCTGTGACAAAACATTCCATTTTAAAGTAAAGAAACTGGTGCCCTCCAGAAGTCTTGGACTCCAACTTCCACCATGCCCCTTGCTGGCTGGTATAATAGAAGCTGAATGTCAACATATCTGGGGAATATTGGATGGACTGGTTATATCCTTCTGTCTGTCCAACTGACTCTCTATCCATCCATCTTAAACAGCTATCTCCTCCTCCTATAAAAAGGAATTGATTTTCCTTCCTACCAAATTATTGGTTCTGTGGTTGGAAAGAGCAAATAGAATTTGATAATACTACAAGTATTTCAATGATGTGGGTTTCATGCCAAGTGTCAGTTTTAGTCAGTATGCCATATCCTTTACTCATATTTTATATGGAAAATAATATTTCCATTCATAAAGCCTCCTGTATGTGCTTTTGAAAGATCAGGATATTCAAAAGTGTATTATTTGTTTTGCCACACTGAGTGTAATGAAAGTAGATATGTTCTGAGGTAAAATGAAAAGAAAATTATAGCAATTGTCATTACCCAGCCAGCTTTAGTAGGTCTAATGCACTGTAGAGGGCATGATGAAGCAATTATATGATCATAATAGTGAAAGGTTACAAGTAAAGCAAAAGAAAAGAATAGTGAGAGTGACCAAAAGCCCTTACTCGATAACTTGATTAGACTGGCAATGAATCCAGTGTTGGGATTCAAATAATTTAACAACCGGTTCTCTGCCCTAATGATTTCTTCAAACAACCAATTCATCAAACTGCTCAGAAACTTAACAACCGGTTCTCCTGAAGTGGTGTGAACTGGCTGAATCCCACTACTGAATGAATCCAACCCTAATCTGGGCAAGAAAGATGATTAAAATGGGGGTTGATGAGGTGTTCTTTTTTTATTGGCTTCTATTTTTAATTACTGCAACTACAGTTTGGTTAGTATATCCAAAAGGAGTTGGGATTGGAAGAAGTGTATTTGGATTTGTTGTTGTACTCCTGCATACTTACAACAACTGACGGAGAAAAGTAAATATCCTTAACCTTAACCTGATGCCCAAAAAATAGTTGAGAATGAGCTTTTGCTCTGTCCCAGAAATCTTACCTTCAAAAATGTATGGTCTCCTGTAATCTTGAAATAGTTTTTATACAGAGCGGGCATCTAAAGTTACATTTACTGTTTCTGCTATCCAAATCTCTGAAAGGATCAGGGGAACCACCAGAAAAAAATGCTGCCATTCAAGATTACTCTGCCCATCATCCTCTTCCTTGAACGGATATCTTTTGAAAATATGTTCATCCATGAGCACAGGGGCTAAAATATAGCTCCTCAGTGAAGAAATCTGTAGTAGAATTTGCCAGGTAAACATTAGGGTGACATGCGAATTCAGGATTACATGAGCAAGAGTATAATAATTGATCCAACCTGAGGAATGTTGTATAGAATTAGCAAGCAGCTCTTTCATCTTCATCTTCGTACAGCAACTTTCATGAACAAAGAAACTCACCCCTTTTGAAATTTTACAGCGATTTGAGATTTGCAGAAGTGAAATTGGGAAACAAAGTCTCAGCTTTTGCATAAGCTTCTTTCTTTGGATCCTGACCATTTGAGAAAAATGGGTGTTATATCTGTTAGACAAGTATAATTAGAGAATGTAGTCTTCTTGGCTGCCCTTGAATAACTCATTATTTTTCAGCCTTATGTCTCTAATCTATAAATGAGTATGTCATTGAAAGTAGAGCTGATATTTTGCAGCCGACATATTTCTGAGAAAAATTATGGGTTTTTTTTTCCTTTTTCTTTTTTCCAGAGACAACTTTGTAAAATTTTCTCTGGCTGTTTCCATGGACTATTTCCCATCCATGCCTTCCCAGTCCTTTTAGGGCACCATGGGGGATGCAAAATGTTGGCCCATTGCATACTACTTGCAGTACCATTGCCATAGCAAATGATGGAGAGTGATTTTTGTTTCTAAAGAATCTGTCACTGTGAGAGGCATGCAGAGCCATCTCTCTGGGCATGCCAGCCACTGTTCTTTGCTCTTCTGGGTTCTTCTGGTCTTCGCTTGTGCAGGAGTGCCAGAAACCAAAAGAGTAGTCCCTGGAGTGCAACCGTATGCCAGGAAGCTGAGCTTCTGGTTTCTGGTGCATCTTCACATGCACATGTGTGCCAGAAACTGGAAGACCAGGTGGCCGGTGCGCATGCTCATGCTGGAAACTGGAAGCACGCATGCCAGGGAACTGCTCTTTTGATTTCTGGTGCTCCCCCCTGCATGCGCCAGAGAGCTGCTCTTCTGGTTTCTGGCACTCCCACGCATGCACATGCTCCGGTTTCAGCACTTGGCGCTGAAAAGGTTCCCAACACTGATCTATCATCATTATTTATCTGATGTGGGCAGCAGATATACAGATATTCTCTAGGTGGAAGCAAAGAGGAAGAGTTTTCTATATCACTTCTATATCCGGTGGCTCTTAAAGAAAGTGGAACTCCAAGAATCGATTTGCTTACAACTCTGTTTTATTATCAAACATTCAGTGTTTTGATAATCTCTGTGAAATGAAAGATGTGAAGTATGTGCTAAAAAATCGAATAAAAGCCATATATTAGGACAGTACATGCTTCCAAAATATTTTGGAAGAAAAACTTCAGCCTTTTCCCCACCCAAGGGTAGAAGCTCTCTGCTATTCCCTAAAGTTTTCTGTTTTTATCAGACTCATGTGGAAGCTTGAAAAATTTCAACCTACTGCAATCAATGAATAGCAGAGAGTTGATATACTTGCATGAAATCCAAATATGGTTCTTTCAGTTTGTTTTCAAGATGTGCAGAACCACCATATATTGGCAACTGAAGGCCAGATTATCTCTTCCAAGAAGAACTGGTCTGCAATTATGCTGATGAGTTCATAACTGGGAGGTGATGAGATGTGGCAAATTAGATTCAACAGTAGTAGAAACACTTGGTAGAAGTTTGCTTTCTCAAGGCCTTGTGGGGGGGAAGGCAAGTGATGAAATATGCATCTATCGTGCACCCACTTATGTACTTGAAAATGATGTGGAATGGTATGTGGAAACGATACACAAAAAAGTGGTTAGAATGCATTCTGCTGACTGCCAGCAGTTCAATTCTCACTGGCTCAAGGTTGACTCAGTCTTCCATTCTTCCAAGATTGGTAAAATGAAGACCCAGATGGTTGGGAGCAATATGCTGACATTGTAAATCGCAGAGTGCTGTAAAGCACTACAAAGCAATAGACATATATCACTTTGTGTTATTGCTATTGCTAAGCGACCTTCCATGGTTTTTTTGACTGTAAAAATGGTCTGTGTGTGTGTGTATGTGTAGGGGGGAGATATATACTTTCAGACTTGCAAGATTCTGTTAATGTAACCTTACCGTACAGATAGAACTAATACTCTTGGATATGCTTCTCATCTGGGCTACTTCACAAGCTGACATAATGTCACAATATCAGGAAAAATGATGGAGCTTATGCCTGGACAACATCCCATAAATATATCGTCAATAAAAGGTAACATAAAAGATAATATGTGCAGCTCAAGGATGAAAGAGTTGGATTCTTGGTATCCTCCAAACATGGCTGTTTTCTTAAAAAAGCTCAGACCCTAATAATAATTTCTCATTTTGGTTTTGGTATGATTAAAAACAGATATCAATGTGCCCTCTTATTTTACATATCTTGCACTTCTTGGATGAAAACAAACTGATGTTCAACAGAGAGAAACATGTTTTTGAAGGGCTAGAAATCTATCTGCCTTTGTTTAAACAATACACAAAACAAGTGGAAGTTATATTGTAAGTGAAAGTGACATTACAATCTCTATGATCTAGTTTGTATGTATGCAAGTAATGTAGTCAACACCAAAAAGGAATGGCAGAATGACAGATTGGAGGAAGGAGGAGTGTCACTCCCTTTGAGACAGTCATCTAAAAGCTCTGAAAGTCTTCTGTATTTGCTTCATGTAGGGATTCAGTCAGGCTGAGAGAGGAAGCTATCATATCTGAGGTTGAGTAAAAGTGAATTGGAGAAGATAGTTAGTCAATCTGTACACATGCAGGAACTGCCTCTGAATTGAGAATCAGGAAACCTAATTGAGTCCCCTTGATAGATTTAGCAGAATTGAGACAAAGGTACCACAAAGCCAATAACATACAGTTTCCAAGATGACCTTCAGAGGAAATACTAAAGCATGAAGTCAGAAATGGTACCCTGCCCAGAGGAGCAAATCTGAAGCTGATCCCATTGGATTCTTGTTTTCAGTTCAAGAGGAGTGAGGATCATTTGAGCTCTCACTCTTTTAAATTCTTCAGAGTCTTGTGCCTTCCTTCCTTCCTTCCTTTATAACCATCTCCATCACAAAGATAGTCCTTCATCTTTAAATGTCACAGAGGTCAAGTTCCAAAACAGATAGGGACAAAAGAAAGAAGTGGGTAAGCCAACATTATTGTTGTGCTCAATTTCCACGTACAATTTAAACAAAATTTACTTTAAAGAAAAAAATAAAACAAAATCATTTGACATTATTACTCCTGACATGATTTTTGTCACCTTAAAAATGGCAATCTGAAGCAAGATTTTTCTTTAGAATGAAAAATAGCATGCTTGCCTCCTTTAATTCATTAATTGCCACCCTGCTTTGCTGCCAATGCTATTCTTGAAAAGAGCACCTTAAGTTAAAAAGATCTTTTTTGCTTTCTTAGGTTGAGGAGCTCGTATTTTCCTTTCTCACTTAAAAGCTGAGATCTCAAAGCTTAGAACCTTTTGCAGGATGTTATGGGAATGATGGGGTGGGATCTCAAATGAATTATATGCCCAACAGAGTTTTGCAATGTGTTCCAGGATAGGCTCCTGACTCCTGCAGAGATTTGAAAAGATAATTACATGATGCAATCATAAAGTCTGCTCCTGAAAAGGGAAAAATGAGGAACAATCTGTCTGCTTTGGAGAAGAAGTTGCGGCTCTGGGCAGGTGAGATCAAGTTGCTGTTTTCTCCTCCAGATCTTTTAAAATACAATATTTGTCAAATTAATATCAGTGAAATTCATGTTCAGATGTTTTTAGTTGCCTGACAGCTGACAGTTCAAAGATCTATTTACACATCTAGAAGTGCTTTTTCAGAAAAGTAAAGCCAGTAGTTTACAACAAATCCAAATTGGCCCAATTTGCGACTTCCCAAAACCACACTCCCATGTTTATGAAGGATGACATTCCTCCTCCTATCTGCTATCAGACAGTAATCATCCCAGAAGGCAGCATCTCAAAATAACTGCTCAGTATATGCACAGAGAATACTGTTGGGTTTTTTTTGTTACATTAAAACTAACTGCTTAAGGCTTGGAACTTTTGCCAGTGGATTTTCTCCAAAACGATATTCATTCCAATTCTGTGTAGGAAACAGCTAAGATAGCATGCTTTCCATATTGTACGATCAAAGTGGCTTCCAAAAATGCAAGCTTTCCCACACAATAAAATGTCATCAAGGAGTTTTTTTTAAATTCTGTTCTGCATATCACAGGCTGTAGAGATTATTTGAGCGACTATACTGTTAGCAACAGAAGATGGAAGGGAAGGGAATATCTAGTGGGTTCTGTATATATTTGACATCCTTTAGAGATATGCAAGAATATATGAAAATGATTGGATAACAACATTTTTAAAAATTCATGTAGATTCTTAAAGTAAAGGAGTCCCTGTGGCTTTCACTCCACAAGACATTGCCAACAATAGGGGGCAGTGCTCATCTCCATTTCAAGGCCATTGAGACATTTCCACAGTCATGTGGCCACCATGATGTTAGGGAGTGTTGTTACCTTTCCAATGAAGTGGTACCTATTTATCTAATCACATTTTCATGCTTTCAAACTGCTAAATTGGCAGGAGCTGGAGCAAGGGCAGGAGCTCAACCCCATCATGTGGTGTTTGACCTTGAACCTCGGCTGCCGGCTTTCCAACCAACAGGCCTAGTGTCTTAACCACTGAGCCACTGCACTGCTCTTGTAGATTCTTATGAGCCTCATTTAAAGTTTTGCACCAAATTCTCAATCCATAGTTGGAGAAAAAAGCTTTTTCTGAGATAATATCTCTATGTCCATTCCACCTCTACTCTGCCCTTTCACCAATCTATAATTTTAAGGAAAAGCATTCCTTAGATTCCTTACAATAGGTATGGAATACTTCTTCCCCTATCTTCTAGATGGACTAAATCTACATTTCCTGAAATTTATCAGCCACCATAACCAAATACAGATATTCTTAATTTATTCCAAAGACACCAAATAGGAGAAGGTTGATATCCATAGACTGTAGATTCATCTATTCAAGTGCACATAGTTATTTGCATTTCATTACTTAAAAGACACATTTAAAATCATAATATTATAAATAATTAATAATAATAATTGAGAAATAATTTTCTCAAACAGTTGAGAAAGGAGCAAACAAACATTTTAATGTTTCCCAAGCTGCTGCCCTCTTACTCAACAGCCTTAACTCTCCCAAACATTAGATGTAGTCCTTTATTCCCTAAGGTTGCCCATCCTTGCAATAGCATATTGTTGACTATAGTAGCAAGTACAGGGAGCAACAACCTGGTTGTCTGAATAAGTAAGCCACATAGTTCTTTTTCCTTGTCTCATTTCCTTGTCTCATTCAAAATGAGACAGTATGAGGGCTTCCTGTTCTTAGCTCCAGCACCATTTTATCGTCAAACTCAACTGGTTAGATTATGCCATGATGTGATAATTCTACCTCTTGCACAAACATTTCAACACCTTCTGGAGTTACCGTGAAAATAATCATTAAAAAAGCACTTTTGTGGAGAAAGTGGGAGGAAATTGCTTTGTAAATTTTAACCTCCTCTTCTCCTCTGCCATTACTTAAATCATTGTCCAGATGAAGCTGCCTATATGTCAGGCTACATAACTTTTCTATTCAATCAACTAGAATGAACTTCTGAAAACGTATCAAAATGTATAAAAAAGGAATCCTTTATTGAGATGAGACAATTCATGTCAGGGTTAAAAGCAACATCTAAGGTCTCTCAGGCATGCAGAGATAGATAAGGGAGTTTAAAACCCCTCCCCTTATTTTGATGTGTGTTTAGTAAAACAAAGAGCCAACATGTTAATTCCCCCCCACCCCCTTTTTAGAACAATCTTTTTCAGAGTTTCCCAGGGCATACCTAATTCTCCCCACCTCCTTTTTAGAACGATCTTTTTCAGAGTTTCCCAGGACACATCTCACTGTGGAATTTTTATGGTCTCTTCATCTCCTGGCTGTCTCTCTCCAGAGGTGATAGGTTCCAGCCATCTGGGTTTCATCTCTCCACTGTGTCATGTGTAGGTTATACAAATTCCATATAAGATTAAATATATTCAGGTTACATTCAAGAAGGATTTCTTTATCAGTCTCTCCCCCCCCCACACACACTTTTCTTGTTCCATTGAAAAATGACAGATACACAGATCTGACATCCTGCCCTCCTGGAAAAAAACAAAAATCCTGGAAAAAACACAAAAATCATGCATTTACATTTGCAATTTAGGATGGTTTATCAGGTATTTTAGGTGGAACTTTCGTGAGTAATATGGGTGCTTTACAATTGTCGTTTTGACTACCCATTCATTTATTCTGAGGAGGTGAAAGGTGTTTTCCAATGCTATGACAATTATTGTGTGGATCCATGGTGAGTATACAAATCAAGGATATCTTTAATTTCAAAAACGTTTCCCATGTACCAATGTAGCGGTAGAGGTGTGGTGCGTAAGTCTGAGGTTTGAAGTGAATCCTCCCAGATTGAAGCAATTACAGTGAAATAATTGGATGAATCTGCCTAAGTGTTTGGAGAGTCAAAGCCTCGACTGTACGCGGGTTAATAATTGTTGGAAAATGTGGATTGGCCAATATACATTTTTGGCCCTAGTTTCTTACGAGGGTTGTAAATGATTTTAAGAATATACATGGCTTCTCAATCTTGAATCCAATCTTTAGGAATGCAGTTGTTTTTTGTTCACGCTTGAACTTTAAAAGCTGCTTCCAGCTTCCTGTAACACTAAATCCTACCACTGCCACGTGGCTTGCAAGTTATTTATCCACACCTAAAACGGAGGGATTTCAGGTTCTTATTCGGTAGTAGTTCTAGAGCATGGGGTTGAATTCTTGGCCGTGGCTACCTTGGGATGCGGTGAACCCCATGCTGCTATGGACTGAGTTATTGTATTGCTACTTATGCAAAAGGAAGAAGTCAGTCCAATTGTCCTGTTGGTAATATAATACATCTTAAAATTTGTTCTAAGACGCTGTTACAAACGTTCGTAACCTCCGTTTGTCTGGGGGACGACATTGAGGATTGAAACCGATAACCACTGCGGTGGAGTCCTAATAGTTTAAAAAACAGCCTGCCAAAATTTGGATGTGAAACTGAACACCCCTATCTGAAGAGTAATCCATTGCGGGACCTCCGATGAACGGCATAAACGTATGGTATTAGAAATCATCTTTGTCAATGCCTTGCAGTTGCGGATCTTTTGGCATGAGAATAGTGAACCTTGTTTTTGCGAAAAAGATCAAGATTACCATCCAACATTGGCAAGCGTTTCCAGCACTTTTCGCGAAAGCTCACTATAAAGTCCAATAGAAATCTCTTTCCAGAGTGGTCAGAAAGGTCTGCTACTGTCTTGTAAAAGTCACAGGAGATTTTCCTTGTCTTCTCTTTGGATGCAGCACAGTGGAGACAAGCTTGCAACATAAGTAGTATTTCAATGTCCCTTTTTTGAGAGACGGCCACCAAAAAATTGTCTTTTGATGAGATGCAGGGTTTTTACAAACGCAAAGTGTCCCTGCTATTTTGGAGTCATGGCATGCATTAATGAGGTCGCATTCTCATGGCTTTCAGAGACATAAAAGTTTGTTTGTTACCTAGTCCAGTCCATCTATTGATGAAACAAGTGTTTTTGTTAGACACGAGCGCGTTGTCCTTTAAGGAGTGCCTCGCTTAAATAATTGACGTCTTCATTCACTGACACCCCCTTTTTAGAACAATGCTTTTCAAGAGTTTTCCCAGGACACATCTCTACGTGGAATTTTATTTGGCTCTTTCATCTCCTGGCTGTCTCTCTACAGAGGTGATAGGTTCTCGCGCGCATCGGGGGGGGGAGGGGGGGGGGGGGGGGGGGGGGGGTGGGGGAGGGGGGGGGGTGGGGGGGAGGGGGGGGGGGGGGGGGGGGGGGGGGGGGGGGAGGGGTAGCTTTCATACTCTCCATTGGTATCATGTGTAGGTTAATACAAATTCTATAGTCAAGATTAAAATATATTCAAGTTAGCATCAAGAAGAATTTTCTTTATTCAGTCTCCCCCCCCCCCCCCGCTTTTCTTCTTCCATTGAAGAAATGATAGATACATAGATCTGGCACTGTGCAGCTTTCTGTCCTCGACTTACAACAGTTCATTTCGTGACTGTTAAAAATTACAATGGCACTGAAAAAAGGGACTTATTTTTCACACTTATGACCACTGCAGCATCCCCATGGTTTCCTGATCAAAATTCAGATGCTTGGCAACTGACTTTTATTAATGACAGTCGCAGTATCTTGATGATCACCTTTTGCGACTTTCTGACAAGCAAAGTCAATGGGGAAGCCAGATTCATTTAAAACCATGTTACTAATTGAACAACTGCAGTGATTCATTTAACAACTGGCAAGAAAGGTCATAAAATGGGACCAAACTCACTTAACAAATGTCTCACTTAGATACAGAAAAGTTGGGCTCACCTGTGGTCGTAAGTCAAGGACTACCTGTATTAGTGAAATTTCTTTGTATTCCGCTCTTAAAGTTTTGTTTCTCAGTGATGCAAAGTGTCACAGTGGAACTGTGCTGATTCAAATGGGCTTATGGAAGCCACTTTCCTTGTCTGCATCTCTGGGCAGCGATCATAATATTTGGAGCCTGATCACTAAGCTACTTGGCTTGGAGATGTGATGTGTGTCTCCCTCTACCCACAACAAGCTCATTCATTGAAGCTCCCTCACACTATACTCAGTTCATGGTGGTTTGCAAAAACAGTTGGCTCATCTTAGTGATAATGAGTACTCCAAGCAATGCCATCATATGTTCCCTCTGTGTGATGGATAAAATGGGAGGCCAGACGGAGAAAGCGATGGGATGAAATACATGTCGTCCTCATTAATTACATTGCTTGCATTGCTAGATACTGGCTTTCACTCCTGTCACTTGAAAATTGTGGATTTTAGCATGAAGGAAGCCTGGGAGCCTAGCTTTAACAGATGGTTGGTGCCATTTTGGATTTGGCTTCTTCTTAGGAAAACAGCTCTTGCTGCTTTTAAAGCTGCCTTTTATATGATCAAATACATATTTATGGATGCTGTAATAATCAAGTGTGTTGCTCTTGGACAAAAGAGAAAGAGAAGCATTTACATCTCTTAGATTGGCAGCTCAGTTTCCTAGGAAAAATAACATAGGGTAAACTTGAACCACTTTCTTATTGTTTTTGTTCTTCTGGAGCAAAGCATCTGACCATTTGTAGAAAGATTTGGGAAGAGAATGAATGCTTTGTTTCTCACAGGAGCCTTTTTGTCAGCTTGATGGAATGGGGGAAGGGGCTCAGATTTTAGTTTGTTGAGAGCATCTGAAATGTATGATCAATAAATATTTGGATATAAGCATGAGAAGTGTCTGTAAAGTTGGCATTGCCTGGGGTGCATCTCAGACCAAAACACTGAAGACCAATAACACACAGCTTTCTTTGTAGCAAGCACGGCACTTGACCTCTGAGAAAGATATTTGGGGGCTAGTAAGAAATTGGACTCATTTGAAATTTATTTAATTTCATGAAACACATTCTTTTCTGGGTATTATGTAAGTTCCTCTTTTTGTCCAGTTAACAATTAGAATGTGATAAAAACTTTCAAAGGGTTCTGGGAGCAAATTAATTAGATCCTGAAGCCTGAATAGAATGTGGAGACTGAATTTATTCTTGACACAATCCTCACCTGATGGACAACTTGGAATTAAGTCAGAAGCTAGATAATATAAGGATTCCATGATGACTCATAGCTAATGTGGTCTAGCAAGCTACTAAGCATAGTTATACTATGATTCATGTACTGATGGGGATTGTGAGAACCAAAGTTGCTTCTGTTGCTGCAAATGCTTGCTTGTATCTTTTCTGAAGGGACAGTACATATCACTGGCATTTTTGTTGACTCCTAAGTACCAAGTCTGTGGCCAGAGGCTCTGCCATTCCCATGTTCATGAAGGAAGAGCCTTTATACTTCATATGTCTGAATACTTGTTTCCTGTTTCATTTTTGCATTTAATAATTAATACATAGAAAATCACATTGGACTACAGTCTGTAGTTCGGAGAGTAAAGCCAGGCACTTATTAAAGAGCTGTGATTTCTCCTATTGGAATTTATATTTGGCACTCTGTAAACTGTGATACAATTCAGGGGAGCAACACATTCTTCATGAGATAAATACATTGCACACACACACACACACACACACACACAAACACACAAACATACAATGTGCAAGAAATAAACCCAAGGTAAGGCTATACTCTTAATAGAGTAGGACATGCAATGAAAGGAGTGGGACATGCAGTGGGACAGAAGGATTTGAGATGAAAAAAGGAAGGATCTATACAGAGAAGAACACTTTGATTGTGAGTTGGTTTCTGTGACTACCTTTAAATAGAATCAACTGAAGTCAGTGCAAAATATGAGGCATGTCAAAACCCAAATCTTTCTAATAATCTAAAGCCCCTGTCACATTGCACCAAAGAGGATGTAAAACGGACAAAACAGCTTGTCATCCATTGGTTAATGCGATGTATCCATTCTGTACTCACTGCGTCCGTTTTGCTTCCTCTCTATCCGTCCAGCATCCGTCTATTG